>PVJS01040532.1:0-18396 GCA_004027185.1 Glis glis
GAGAGAGAGAGAGAGAGAGAGAGAGAGAGAGAGAGAGCTGAGGCTGGCCGCGAACCCGGATCCTCCGGTCTCAGCCTCCCAAGTACTGGGATTACAAGTATGCGCCACCACTCCCGGCCAGAGTTCTTTTTAAAGGCAGTAGAACAAGATGATCACAAACTGGGGCCCTAATGCAGGGCATGGATTCATGTCCTAAGACCCTTTTATTTTTTGTGACCTTGGAAAAGTTGCTACGATTCTCTGTACTATAGATTTCACATCTGTAAAATGCAAACTATTATAGTACTATTTTATACAGTAGTCCTCAGGATTCAATCATTTCATACACTGGAATATTTCTTACAGTTCCTGGCATACAGGAAGTGTTTAATATATGTTAGCTAATACTAATATTTGTTCCAGTAATTTTCATACTTCTAAGATTGTAACTCTGAAGTTTCTCGCCCAGCATGGTGGTGCACACTTGTAATCCCAGTACTTGGGAGACTGAGTCAGGAGGATCACAGGTTCACAGCTAGCCTCAGCAATTTAGTGATGCCATCCTCAACTTAGTGAGACCCTGTTTCAAAAATAAAAAATAGGAGTGGGGGTGTAGCTTGGAGGCAGAATATCTCTAGATTCAATCCCCAGTACCACAAAAAAATAAATAAAAATAAATAAAGTTTCTGATGAAGTCAGAAATGGATATAATTGCTAGAAATACACACATATTAGGTCATTTTAAAATAATGACATCAATTTAGTGTTACATTTTTCTAGAAAACATAAGATGTATCTCATAATACATGATGTGACAATGGTGGTGCGATGTGTTCACTAGAGTGCACAAGATACTAAGATCTAGAACTCAAGGGAGAGGTTTGGGTAGATGGGTGGTAGTAGACAGTAGTCATAGTCTAGGTCTACTTTGTAGAGCTAGAAGAGAAGAGATTCCAGAGAGAATCCTAGGATTAGGCAATGCATCCTAAGAAAGATGAGGAAGAGTGATCAGAGAGAGAGGAAGAAAGCAGATGAGGATTCAGGCACCCCGCGATGTGATTGTTCACTGATCATCTTGGTAAGAACAGTGAAGTCAAAACGGAGGCAATGGTGGGTGCAGAGGTGAATGGGAGGGAAGGAAGTGAAAACAGCACAGGTGGTAACTCTTTCCAAAGCTAGAAATGAAAAGAGGTAGTGACAAGGGCATCAGCATCCAAGAAAACTGGCCTGACCCTCCTCCTCACCTTGGTAGTAGAAGCAAGCGTAGGATCCCTGTGGCAGACCTTTAACCCAGGCCAAGCACAGAGATAGACCTTGTGAGAAGCCATGCCAGAACAAAATGAGGGGACAAAGGAGCAGCCATGGCTACCCAGGATACATCAATGATTGAAGCTGAGCATATAGAACTGGGGATCGGAGATTCAGTCAGAAGCGAAGAAGAGTGAGCGAGAAGTATAGGATAATTCAGAAATTACCCAGGGCAGGATTTATTTTTAGCAGGTGGGTTCTTTGTGACAGCTGCCACATGTATAACTGATTTGGAAGGGACAGTTATGAACCGGCAGAGGGTTCCAAAGCTGAAAGGAGGGGGAGGACTTGAAGATTTTAGAATTATGGGATGTTAAAGTTGAAAGAGACTACAGGAGTCACAGAGTTAAAGTCTAGATTTATCAATTCATTAATTCATTTGGTCACACAATAATTACTTGCTAACTATCATGTATTATGCATGATGCTACACACTGGACAGTACAGCTTTATAGTAACTTCACCTATAGGGTCTGTGGTACAGATTCTACTTTGCTGGTTTTTAATGAGTCCCAAATCTTTTCTAGATATTTGTTCCATTTTTTGGCTTATTTTAATTCAGTGTTTTGTCTGCTGTTATTGTTTTGTTTGGGGTATTTATTTATTTGTTGTACTGGGGATTGAACCCAGGGGCATCCTGCATCTGAGCTACACACCCAGTTCTATTTTATTTTATTTATTTATTTTTTTGAAACAGAGTCTCACTAAGTTGCAGAGGGCCTCACTAAGTTGCTGAGGCTAGCTGTCAACCTGCAATCCTCCTGTCTCAGCCTGCCAAGTACTAGGATTACAGGCGTGCCACCACCACGTGCAACTTTGTCTGTTTTAGATTATCTACCATCAACAAACTTCTCATTTTTTGCATCCATCTAAATATTGCAAATTCACTCACTGGAGAGAAATAGTCAAGAATCATCCCCAGTTACCCTTTATCAGCTCAGAGTGGATTTCATGTTTTGTTTTTGTTTCTTTTTCCTAAGTCCAAGCTGCCTTGGCACCTGTCCACAGCCAACCTTTCTATTTCCATTGAAGAATAAGCCCTTAAATGGAGTGAATCGAATGAGTGAACTGGGTTTTAGGTAAGTAATAAAGATGCAAATATTACCATTAAAGTAATACAAGAGCAAGGTTAAAAAGGACACTATTTTGTACAATCACACCTCCCATTGGTTCCCCTACTAAGAACATTTTTCCTTCAGCAAATATGCTTCCTGTCCTCAAAATTAACATTTAACAGAAATTAGGGAATAATAAGCACACGAAACTCACCATTTCAATAAGCATTCGTTAGGTAACAGGAATTGAAAGAGTATAATCACTTTGGACACATAAAATGAGTCATTTTATATTAATTTATAGTTAGGAGCAAGAAGTTCTGGTGTGCTACTGCACATTAGGGTGATTATAGATAACATTAATGCACTATACATTTGAAAAAGCTAAACAAAAGTATTTTGAAAGTTTTTACCTTAAAAAATGATAAATATTGCAGGAGACAGATATGTTTGACCTGATTTAAGCATTACACAATGTATGCATGTATTGAAACATTACATAGTACCCCATTAATGTGCAATTTTTGTGTTTTTCATTTACTAATTAAAATCCTAAAGGGTATTTTTAAATTCATTACTCTTATAATACAAAAATGAACACTATCTGAATCCAAGAAAAGAACTGGTCTGTCCACTCCTGTCTAGCCCTGTGTGATGAGGAAGCACATTGAGAGCTTTCTGTTCTGCCCTGGGAGCCACGGGTAAACAGGACATTAGCAAACAGAAGCTTGTCCCAAGGAGAATACACAGCATAGAGAAGGCTCTGCAATATGACAGAGAGCTAAAGGAAGCATAGGACAGAGCAGAAAATCTGGAGACAATTGAGTTTAAAGAAAAGAGGACTCATCTGAAGAGCTGAGGTGAAAGGAACAGTCCATTAGCCTTGTTCAAATATTCCAAGGACTACCATGAGAATGAGATTTTTCAAGTTGTGAAAGGAATGAAAAAATGATGACATGAAATTTTAGTTCTGGCAGGTTTCATGACTTTCTGTCATTCATAATACCCTACTGCCTTTTGAGGATAGGTTCTGGTACCTGCAGAGTCCTTTGTTTGCTGAACACCAGCTGGTTGCGGGGGGGACAAAAGGACTAAATATGAGGAATAAGAGAGCAGACAGACAGAATAACTCTGACAGAGGATGGTGTTCAAAGGGGACAGGATATGCAGGGAGACTCGGAGGCTAACCCTATGAGGCAAGGCTTTCAAGAAAGATAAGATCCAGTGCATGATAGCCAAAGAGAAACTTTGAAGAAGAACCACACAAACATAATGATTTGTTTCATCAAAATAATAAATGATATGCTAAATTAAATAGTACAAATTAAATAGTACAAAAAGAGTGTACAACCAAACACAATGTCCTACACTGCTCTTCATCCCTGATACTGTTCTAGAGGCAACAACTTTTAAAATGTTCTGGATTTAGTTCTTTTCTTTGTTATGTTAAATACCATATTTCTATGCTATTTTATTTTTTTTTTTTTGCGGTACCGGGGATTGAACCCAGGGGCGTTCTACCTCCGCGCTACACCCCCGGCCCTATTTTTTATACTTTATTTTGAAACCGGGTCTCACAAAGTTGCAGAGGGCTTCACTAGGTAGGTAGAGAGAGAGAGAGAGACAGAGAGAGAGAGAGAGAGAGAAAGAGAGAGAGAGAGCTGGCTGCAAACCCGGAACCTCCGGTCTCCGCCTCCCAAAGTACTGGGATTACAAGCGTGCACCACCACGCCCGGCCTTCTATGCTATTTTTTAATATCAACTTGAACATTTATGTCATTCTTGTAACTGTATTCACTATGCTTAAAATGTTCCATCCTCTTTTAGATCACTTTTTTGGCTTCTTCGTGGTTACTTCCATAGATCTTTAATAAAATACTTAACCTCTACTTTTTTCATCATCTATATTCAAGTCTAGATCCTCACCCATTCCTCCTGCCCCTTTCCTTTCCCCACTTCCACACAAAGTTGGAAACATTTTGTTGTTCTGTAGCTACCATTAAGTATTCCCTGCTTTCTCTATGGGCAATTGCAAAATTGCTGTGTGCACGTATGTCACTATCACTATGAACTTCATTATGATGTGAGACTATAAGACTATAATGCACCAATAAAAGTATAAAAAAATTGAAAGGCAATAAATAGCATTTTCATTCTTAGGACTATGAATACTGTCTACTTCAAGAACAAGCCATGCAGTTTCTGAAGTAAACAATATTCCTTTCTAGTTTCAAAGCTCATACTTTTTGTGCTACCCCGAGAAGACTACACTAAGAATCTCATTTTTATACTCTACCAAGAGCCTCATCTTGCTTCATTTTATGCTACCAGATGTTTGTAAAGTTTATGTGATGGTTGATTTACCTGAAAATTCTGATTACCTTTTGCACATGCATATGTTTGTGTGGTCAAAGAAACAATGCGCTGGACAGAGGTAAACAGTAGAGGAAGACCTTATTCAAGACTATGGAAGAGAGACAGAGTCGATAAAACTCCTGGGAAACAAAAGGGGGAAGGGTTATTAAATGCCCAGGTGAGTTAATAGAAAAGTATGAGAGGTGATTATATTTCAAAGGGATGGCTCCCAGATTAGAGACAAAATAGGAGGGACCCATCTCACCCCAAAGGGAGTTTTTCTTAGACAGGAGTTGTTTTTGCAGATAGTTGAGCTGCCAGGAGCACCCCACCACTACCACTTGCATTCCAGGGTGCCACTGAGCAGCTGCACTGAGCCCACAGAACTGAGGGACAGAGGTCAGGTCTGTATTACCTGTGATGCGAGGTGCCAGCCATAGCCTCTACCACCAGAGCTCAAGATGGGGCAGGAGGTTGCAGGGATGCCAGCATCTCAGCACCTGGAGCCACGGCACGCTGAGCCACCACCGCCGCTGCTACAGCTGCTAAGACCCAAGGAGCAACATATAGCCTAGTGCCTAGTGGGACAAAAAGTCACGAAATTTCCTCAAAGTTTGCCAAGGGATTTTCCCACAGCCTCTGCGGAGTGGCAGTAGTGAGCACCTCCACCACCTTTTACTGGCCAAGTACAGGCCAAGGTGATGTGCATGAATAGACCACTGTGTCAGTTGTAAACCCCAGGTGCCAAGAACAAGGAACTAAACAAGATGTTATAGTTAGATATAAATTGTCCCCTAAAGAGCTCATTTATTAATGTTTGAAGTTGATGTAATTGAGTCATGAGGGTTGTAATCACAGAGGTGGTGGTGACCCAGGTCAGTAGGGTGTGGCTGGAGGTGGGTCCCTGGGGGCGTGGTCTTGGGGATTATATATGGTTTATCCTCCCCCTGCTCTCTGTCTCAATGATGTGAGGAGCGCAGCCCATGTGCTCTCCCTCCCTGCTCCTGACCGTCATGCCCTGAAATCCGCAGTTCCTGGCCTCACATGGACTGAACCCAAAACCATAAGAAAATTAATCTTTTTTCCTCTAAGTTACATGGTCAGATCTTTAGCTTATGGCTGTGAAAATGCTAACTGGAACACAAGACGTGCAGAAACCCTGAGATCAATCCTGTGCAACAGCTGACTGTGTACCTGTGAGACCCCCCCCACCTGTCTATATAAGCTTTGTTCTTTGCATCCTCTGCAAGCAGTCTTGGTTGGAACCCTACCCCATCACTGTCCCCCTTGTGCTAGAGAACAGGCCCTAGCAAAGCCTCCTTGGGATGGTACTGTTTGCCTCTTCATGACTTCTATTTCAAATTGAGCAAAATAACCCTCACATGAACTGGTAACACTAAGAGCTGGTAATACCAAAAAAGAGATGTGCTTTGTCTCTTCTTTATATCCCAAATTGAGCAAAAGAACCCCAAGCTGATTGGTAACAGATCCTTGAGAAAGACATTCCTGGGTTATAAAGGTAGCAAGATGCTTGGAGAAGATTTTCATCTCAAAAAGGCAGAGAAAGAATTTACAAGCTTTCTAATGTAAATGATCTAGGAAAAGAAAGATTAGAGCCCAGAGTCAGAAAGAAGTTTAGTCTGGGAGACTGTCTTTGTATGTGTATATGTGTGTGTTTTTCACCATATCCCTAATAATCTTTCTTACTAATTTCCTCATTCCTTATTTTTGGAAACCCACTGTCTTACCATTCTAATTTGGGTCAGTTACACAGCATTAAAAATTCAATATCTACACATTGAATTGATTGATCAATAAATGCATCAGATAGAAAATTTGATGTAATCTGTCACACAATAATTTCTGGTTCCCTTTGTCTTTTTCTGTGTCACCCGATGCAAAATGCATCAGAATCTGTCTTCCATACTAAGAAAATGTCTATTCCATGTGCTTTCAGAAATGCTGCCAGTTCAAAGATCCCCCAGCACACTGAAAAGCAATGAAAATGGACTTGACAATGGTCTCCCTGGAATTGTAGCAATTACAAAATCATTCGGGTTAAGGAGTGCGATGTAAATGTTCCTCGGAGGAATAAGTAATGTTTAAAGAACAAATCTGTTTGTCATTCACCTGCTTAAAAGATTTAATGACATGAAAAGGTAACAACAAAATGTTTTAGAATTGCCTTTGAGATCCTTTATTATATAACTACAACTACCTTTACTTCTTACTTCCTTCCACATGACCCTGCGCTCAAGCTCACTGAGCCACTTGCTGTCCCCCACACACAACATTTAACTGGAGCATCTGTTCAAATAATTTTCTTCTGAAAGAGAAATAATCCATTACTTATTTTTTTAATGTTATGTTGACTGAATGTTTGTAGTATTGGTCTTTGTGAGAACAAGGTCATGTAGTTAAATTGGGAAAAGAACTTTACCTGAAATACAAGCTCGATTTGTCAATCATCATCATTCCCAAATTTCCTCAGTAGAATTGCCTCATCTAGGGCCAGAAATTGTAAGGCAGCAAATTATACTCTCAGACTCCACCTTGATCACATGGAGATGGAGGCCCAACAGAATGGCTTCTATGTGGGGAGTCATGGGGAGAGTGTCACTGTGAGGCTTTGAGTCTTAAGGACTACAGAACATTAACCCCAGACAGGAATATGAACTGGCCAGGACAGGGGATCTGTGGCAATGAAGAATCAAAAATAGGATTGGAAAGTCAGTTCTTGGTCATCTAACATGTTCTTAAACTCCCTAAATTTTATTTGTCCCCCAATAGTATTCAGTGAAGTTTTGCAAGTTCCAGTTTGTTTCCTGAGCTGAGCCGAGCCAAGTGAATTGTCCCTGTCTACTCTTTGTCCCCAGCTGGTGGTAGCAACGAGAGGAGAAAAGTCTCCAGGGCAACAGAGTCAGGTTACTCAATCTGAAGACCTTTCTCTAGGTGGTGAGGCTCCTCCTCTGCTCAACCTACCATTTCTGAGCATTTTAAGGAGTGAAGGTAGATTACCTGTTTACATCTTTTAATGCTGAGCTTTTCCTCTGTCTCAGCCATTTCTTTTAAATGGACATTCATGGACTCCAGACAAAGGAGGAAAAACCCCAGGGGAGTGATGGAAGGGGTCTAGAGTAGGGAGGTGAGTGGGGGAAGACTTGATGAAGGAAACAATTTAATAGACATTATATACATACTACAAAAGTAACAATGCCATTCTCAATATTGTGTATGGGGAAGGGGAGAGAGTTGGGAGGGAGCTGGAGGGAAGCTCACTAAGTGCTGTATGCATATATGTCCCTATCACTTTGAACTTCATTATGATATATGATTACAATGCACTAATAAAAATTTTAAAAAATAAATGTACTCGCCGGGCGTGGTGGCGCACACTTGTAATCCCAGTACTTTGGGAGGCGGAGACCAGAGGATCCGGGTTCGCAGCCAACCTCAGCTCTCTCTCTCTCTCTCTCTCTCTCTCTCTCTCTATTTAGTGAGGCCCTCCGCAACTTCGTGAGACCTGGTTTCAAAATAAAGTATAAAAAATAGGGCTGGGGGTGTAGCGCAGAGGTAGAACACCCCTGGGTTCAATCCCTGGTATCGCAAAAATAAATAAATAAATAAATAAATGTACCCTCATTCTAGAGATCTCTGGCAAAGAGCTATTACATTTTACCCTCTAACATTAGGATGTGTTACTGTATTCAAAATCTCTGTACAGATGTTTCCTACTTCATAAAAGGGAGGTGTTAAACTCCTCCCACCCCAGGATTACTATGAGGACTTAATAATATATTAGATAGCCATTGGTATGGCTCCTGACATTTTCCTTTTTTCTGGCTGTACTTGGCTTCTACCACTGTGATGGTTCCTTTCATATTTGGCCCCTACATCCCTAAAATGTGGTCTCCTTGAAGGCAGGGACTGTACTTTTTCATTGTTGTGTTCCTAGAAATTAGCACAGCCTTGAGGATAAAGGACAATAAATGTTGGCTGAGTTGAAAAGAAAGTTAGTATAATCAGTTCAATTTCCTATTAAAATCTACCTACACTCAGTCTAAATTGAAGGCATTTGGAGCAGCAAAAGGAGAGAGGATGTTTCTGTTTTGTTTTGTTTTGTTTTGTTTTGTTTTGTTTTGTTTTGAAGCATTTAAAGTGACTTTGCAGCAATGGAGTGACCTTATTATGCCCAACGACGGGGACAAGTTGTCCTTGGAAAAGTGACCAAGAAGAGAGGCAGGATGGTGCTCAACATAAACACCACCCATTTCTGCAGATTCCTTTCAGTTCCCTTGGAGATACAATATTCTTTGGACATGAATACTTCAGGCTGCTTCTCCAGGAAGCACAGGACCTGAACACTGCTCAGAAGGCACCTATAGGGACACCTATGCCTCTGATAGGCCCTGATGTCACCTGGTGCCTCACTGAAAACTGGAATGGGCAGTGAAGGAAGAGGGCTAGAGTGGACCCAGGAAGAGGACTCAAACCCAAATTTCAGAATCTACTCCTGTAATATGAAGACTCTGTAATCCTTACTTAAGCAGATGGACTAGACCTCACCAGATCTCCCCATTCCATTGTCTCCTGTAACCTGTAAGAGAGAAGGGAAGCACTACACACTGAATGCCATTTCTGAGCCAGGCATAGTTCTAGGCACTTTATCTATTTTCGTTCACCTACTTCTCACAAAACCAGCGTGTTTCCATTTTGCACAGTTAAATGAGGCCCAGAGCTGGATGTGGTGGTGCATACCTTTAATTCCAGTTCTTGGGAGGCTGAGATAGGAGGATCACAGGTTCAAGGCCAGCCTCAACAACTTAGCAAGGCCCTCAGCAACTTAGTGAGACCTTGTTTCAAAGTAAAACGGGGCTGGGGGTATAGCTCAGTAGTAGAATGCCCCTGGGTTCAATCCTCAGTAGCAAAAAAACAAATCAAAAACAAATGAGGCCCAGAGGAGTCATATCATTAGTAACACATAACCAAACCTGACTCCACAGTCCTGATCCTACACACATGCCCCCATAATAGGATGTGAAAATTACAGTTCCACTATCACAACATGCCCGTGACAGTGAGGAGCTAGACCACTGGCTCTCTCCTTGGCTCTAAAGGCAGTGGTAGTTTCCTAATGTCCACAACTATAATTGGATGTAGCCTCCACATTTGTCGAGATCTGTACTCTTTGATGGAGCTCATTCATTTTGTCAGTCTAATCATGAGCTGCTTATTGGCAAATTCAGCTTTTGGTGGAACCGGAGACATGGCACTGATCCTTCTGTGTCTGTATTAATTTGTGTTCATTAAATTACTTATGTGCCACTCCAGGAAGCTCCAGGATTAATATTTTGACCTGGCAAAAGGAGAAAATGATTAACTCAGTCATGTGAAACCATTGATGCAAATTTGCAACTACAATTATAACACAAACCAAGATCAAAAGTCAGCATGCCATATGCTCTTTCCAGTATTTTTTTGAAAAGAAAGTTAAGGATGAAAGTAAATCATATCAAGAGTGGTTCCATCCTGCAAACCCTCGAAGACTTAATGGGCTGTTTAGTCCAGTGCCTTAAAAGAATAAATAGCTCTATGCTTGGCAACTTGGTTCTGATGTCTAGATTAGGTTTGAAAAGTATTTATTTATACATGCAAAGTCAAATAGAGGACTAACATAATTATCAGTATAATTTAGGCCAAATGGTTTCTATGTGAATATTTAACCATTGGTCATTACTAAGCAGAGGTCTTGCTTATACCATTCCTCTGTTTGTCAACTCTCTACTTCAGATGCATACAACTTTAAGATAAGAGGCTGAGGTCGCACTTTTCAGTGCAATAAATTGATATGCCATTTAGCCTCTTAAAGATGGAAGTAGAGTAATGTGCCTTCTAGAATGGTCTTGCTTTTTGCCCCTATATAAAATCCACACATCCCTAGAAAGGGGTTAGTAAAGAAATGAAGGGATCTAAGAACCTCTTGATCTCCCTGCTTCTCATCACCCCAATATCCTCTTGAAGTCTAATCAAAATGGGTGACTTAATTCAATTAGATAAGATCAAAACCTACCCCAAAACATTCCACTATGTGTCTCCCCAGATCTGTGTACAACTGACTGTTCTTGACTATTTGATGAAGTTTATTTTTTACATAGCCTATACTTGGTTTTTAAAGAACAAAGGGTCATAGCTTTTTCTCTCAGGTTGTTGAGGAGCTGGAATATATAAAATAAGTACATTTCTATGGTCTTTTGAAAACTGTATACAAGTTGTTGAAAAAAATACACCTTTCTATGTGTCTAACCTAATCCCTTTAGCAACCAAGAGGAACCCATTCAAAGGCAGGACTTAAAAACAATTGTGTCAAAATCTTTGACTAGCCCAAACTTGTTCCTTTGAGAGGCCATTCTTTATGTGTATTATTAAGAGGATACTCAAATCATAGCATCTTATATTTGTATAGCACTCTTTAATTTATAAGGCACCTTAACACGCATTGCTACATTTTGCCCTTTTAACAGTCCTCTGATAAAGGCAGAGCAATGAAGACATGGAGGAGCTAAGGTGGCTTGTCCAAAAAAGACTACTAAGGGAAGACTAGGACCCAAGCCCACATTTCCTAACTTTAGACTAGTGATATCTCTGTTCTGCCCCACCAGGAAATGTCAGGAGAGATCAAACTATCAAAACTGACCTTCTAAGCTTTCCATTTTTAGTCTTTAAAAGTCAGATATTTCAAGATCTTGAGATCTAGTAAAGACCTTAAGGAAAAGGTCTTTAAGAATTTAATAAGGTTATGTTTAGTTATGAGAAATTAATTTCTCCTTTCATTTGCCCTGCAATATAGTAAGGCATGAGTAACCCCAAAGAGTTCACTACAACAAACAGGCTGCAGGGCTGATGGCAGGTGAACAAGACCCTGACTGAAGCCCGCTCTCAATGGGCTGCCATCTCTGTTCCATGCACCTTGGGTTTTTCTCACAGATGCAATGGAAGTTACTTCCTTATATAACTGACCTTAAGGGATTGTATAACAGCACAAGGCTTTGATTCAGTGCACTGTTCTCTCCTGCTCAGTATTATTAGAAGCTATTGGAGAAACACTGCCAGAGCCCTCCAAAAAGGAATATTTTAATATTCTATTTAAAGACCTTGTTGTGTTTTCCTGTGATGAGGAAGAAAAGATAAAGTCACATGTAAGACTGCAAAGTGGTGATCACTGATTTTTTATGAAACATGTTCATCTCCAGAATCTTTTGTGCAGTGGAAAGATAAGGGAAAAAAAGGAAGGGCAATTAGAAGCACAAGATGTGGGCCATAGCTAATATATTACTAAAGACATCAGTATGGACAATAGAGTCATTTTCTCAAAACTCCTACCTAAAACAATATAAAAAGAGGTAATTAAATTGTATCCATAAGCGTCACTATGTTATAAATATGCAATAATCTCTTATTGGATTTTCTCTCTAGAAATTTAACAGTAGTACATGTAAAAATACTTTGTAAACTAAGAAAAGAAATTTCTTCAGTGACCAAAGAGTGCCATTAGAAGTTGTTGGTATGCTTCACAAGAAAAAGATATAACAGTATTCAAAAGGAGTCATTTATAAAACCAAGCAAACCATAGGGTTTAAAAAAAACACTAACAAAAAAAATTCACCAAAATTCTGTTGTTTTGTTTTTGATCCTACAATGGCTACACACCAGTGCCACTGTGCAAAGCTGCAGTAGAAATGGCCTTCTTCCTTCCCAAAAGTTTATTTGGTTACCTAAGTCCAGCACCCTAAATTGTCACTACTTCAGACTTGTATCCTATACCCCCAGCTCTTTGCCAAAACATTCATTTTTCACCTTTGAGGTTTCCTCTGTTCTCTGTTCTTTTCTTGGTTTAGCAATTCCAGTCTGTGAGGAATTCACACAGATTTATATGGCTTATGGTGACTGATACAATCAACAGCCTCACCCTTAGGGAATATCTTGGGACCTAGTAAAGGCCTTAAGAAAAATGTCTTAAGAAGTTAATAAGGTTATGTTTAGTTTTGAGAAAGGCTAAAGGAAGACAGAGTACCTTAAAGATAATGTACATATGTTAAGAATAAGCACCTAAACAGTAATAGATAAATCACTGTCCTTCAGGAGAATCCTCTGAAGTTTAAAGGAAAGTGTATTTCTGAGATACGACTTGAAAGCTCTACCAGCAAACAATTTTCTTTCTCAACAGACAAACCTAGGTCTCTACAGAGTACGGAGCCAGCTCCTTTGGAGATGCATCCCTGCTTTCATCTTCTGCTAACTCATTTCTAAAACTGTAGATGAACCAGAGAATGCTCAGAGGAAAACAAGAAGAATGATCATAACTTGGAAAAAATGATTGGTTGGAGGGGGTTATAGGATTGGAGGAGGTTATAGACTTGCCAGCACACGTATGAGTTATGCTGGCAAGTCTAAAGGAATTTCAGGCCACATATTCTAAGAGTGAAAGTGTGAGAAAGGCATATGAACATATATGCTGAGTTAAAAAAAAATAACCAAAAATAGGATTTGTCTTTATTTAAGAAAAAAATAAGGCTTCAGATGTTCTCCCCCTTGCTGCTCAGATTTAATCATACTGGGATTTCCATTTTCATAGGTAAAGAGAAAACTGTTAAAGAATAAAAAACATGGCATAATATATTTGCATGTCAAGCCCCCCAAACAAAATCCAAATACACACAATTTGTGCAGGCAGGTTGCCAAATAGGCACACACACAAGAATAAACCCAGAACATAATGGGCAAAAGAGAGAGAATGGCAAATGCCTTCACTTTAGAAATTAAAGAGTTTCTGTTCATCAAAGAAAACCATGAAGAGTTTAAAGAGAGAGCCTACAAACTGGAAGAAGATATTTGCCAGCTACTCTGATATAGGACTAATATCTAGAATATGCAAAGTACTTAAAAGACTTAACACTAAAAAAAAATAACCCAATCAAGAAATGGGCAATTCAACTAAATGGACACTTCACAAAAGAAGAAATGCAAATGGCCAATACAAACATGAAAAAATGTTCAAAATAATGATGATCAGAGAGATGCAAATTAAAACTACTCTGACATTCCATCTAACCCCAAATAGAATGGCAATTATCAAGAAGTCAAACAACAATAAATGCTGGTGAGGATGTGGGGAAATAGGAACTCTTCTACACTGTTGATGGGATTTCAAATTAGTGCAACTACTATGGATATCAGTGTGGAGATTCCTCAGGAAACTGGGAATGGATCCACCATATGATCTAGTGATAGCACTCCTAGGTATCTTTACAAAGGGACTGAAATTAGAATATTATAGTAATACATGCATATCCATGTTTATAGCAGCACAGTTCATAATAGCCAGATTATGGTATCCATCAACAGATGAATGGATTATAAATTATGGGATATTCACATAATAGAATTCTACTCGGTAATAAAGAACAAAGTGTGATTTGCAGGAAAATGGATGGACCTGGAAAACATTATGTTAAGTGAAATAGCCAGTCACAGAAAGTGTAGGGTCATATGTTTTCTCTCATATGCAGAAGCTAGGGAGTGTGAGAGCCGTGGAATCTGGCCAGAGGCCATGAAAGACCGGAAATGAAGAAATTGTGCATGGTGCAAAACTAACGGTGCAAAACTGTGGACACAAAAGAACAATGCCCCTAACCATCATCACCCTGCCTCCCAGCCAAGGACTTTACCAAATATGGTGTGAGTTAAAATTTACCAATCAGCAGCCAACACAGCTACTCTCATCCCCCTACCCCACTCCTAACCTTATAATTTACCAGTCTGCGACTGACATAACCACTCACATACCCCTACCTCATTCCCAACTCTATAAAAATCCTCCAGCCTGTGAGAGAGTGGGCTTCTGACTCTGGCAGTTCCCTCCCGAGTCAGTTCCCTCCCAGGCTTTTATCCCAAATAAAGCCTGTTCCTTGCTGTTGAGCCGCGTTCCTTTGTCGCTATATTTTCTAACATTTGGGGCCAAAACCCAGAAGGGATTCTGCAGCCAGATCCTTCTTGAAACCCGGGAAGCAGCGAGCAGTGGCAGCTTGTCCCAGCTAACTCCCAGATTCTGAGAGGCTTCTGGTCTGCCACACTGCACGGGGCAGTACCATTTCTCTTCAGGGCCACGGATCATGTGAGGGTGAGACAAGACCCAGGCAGGACTGTGTGGACTCATGCTGAGGCTGCACTTCAGTGAGTTGCCCAAAACTCCTGGGTTAAGGCTCTCCCTCTGACTGCCTGTCAGGGTGTTCTGACCCGCCCCATTCCCTTTCCCCAAGTACCACCAGAAGGATTACGTGAGAGTGGGACAAAACCCCCTTCAGGACTGTGGAGACTGTGTCTGAGGCTAATCTTCAGCAAGTTATCCAAAACTCTGGGGACGAGGCTCGCTCTCTGTTCCGGCTAGCCTACTCAAACCACCCCCATCCTTTCATTCCTTCACATGGCTCCAGCTCTGGAAGGTCATTTGCCGATCCAGGTCCAGTCCCCCAATACTGATCACGAATTCTGGTCTGGTAAGTCCTGCCTCCATCCGCCTCCTGTGATACCCAGGAGGCCCTGGGGTTTCTCCCTCTGCCATAAATAGAATATCGGGGACGCCTAATTTTCTGTTTCTGACCCCTCTCATTTCCTGGCTCCCACCAGCCTTACTTGGGACGCTTTGTGAACACTGCTCTGCCCTCCGACACTGTCTTACCGGTCCCATGGGTTCTGAAATTTCTCATATTCCCCTTGAATGCCCCCTGGCATGCCTTTTAAAACACCTCTCCACTTTGGGATTAAAAGGGGATTTAAGGACAAAACACCTCATTTTATATTGTAACACAGCCTGGCCACTATATAAATTAGATAATGAAAGCCAGTGGCTTGAAAATGTCACATTTGACCCTAAAATCCTACAAGACTTAGATAACTTCATTGGAATGGCAAATGACAGGAGATCCCTTATATTCAAGTTTTTTTTTCCTTCTCTGCTCTTGACTCTCACTCTGTAAAGATTGCTCTCCCTGTCAAGTCCTTCTCCTCAGCACTAAGAGATTTTCCCGGGGGAAAATCTCTCTCCCAATTCTTTTGATCCAGCTGACAAGCCCCCACCTTAACCTACCCCCCCATTCCTGCTCTATCCCATGAGCCATCCCCCGGGGACCCTTCATCTCCCATTTCTTCCTCAAATTCCTCTCATCTCATTCCAAGGGTCCCCCAACCCTCCTCCTGTGGCTACTCAAACACCTCCCCCTTTCTCCCACCCCATACCCGTTCTTGTACTGTTTTGCCCTTGCCATAGGTTGTGGGGCCGCAGGGAACCATCCGCATCCGTGTACCCTTCTCTGTCTGACCTTGCCCAGGTGAAGGAGCAACTGCGATCTTTCTCTGACGACTCCACAAAATTTCACCAGGGTTTCCTTCGAGTCACTCAACAATACAACTTGACCTGGCATAATATTTATATAATCCTAACCTCCACTTTAAATCCAGAGGAAAAGGAGCTCATCTGGTGGGCCGCAGAGGCCCATGTGGGCAAGCTCCATCGCCAGGCCCCTGAACACCAGCCAGTGGGCACTGACGATGTTTCCAGAATTGACCCCAGCTGGACCTACCAGCAGGGGGAGGATTCTCTCAACAACAGAGACCAAATGATCTCCTGCCTTCAGGAAGGGATGGGTAAAAATGTTCATAAGGCGGTAAATTATGTTAAGCTTAGAGAGGTAACACAGGAACCTAATGAAAACCCTGCCATTTTTCTGTCTTGCCTCAGGGAGGCCAGGCTTAAATACACCAACATGGACCCCCAGTCCAGGGAAGGTCAGACTTTTTTACATTTACATTTTATCTCACATTCTACTCCCAATATCCAGAAAAAGTTACAGCAGATGGAAGAGAGTCCTCAGCCCGCTCAGCAGGATCTCCTAAACACGGCTTTAAGGTCAACAACAAGGAGGAGGAACAGAAAAACTGAAAGGAAAGACATTTGCGCCTAAAATATCAGATGCTTCCCTCAGTAATACAAAAACCAGAGAAACCCCCCTCCCCTTAGAAAAACCTGTCCTGGGCAATTGTTTCCGGTGCGGCAAAAGTGGACCTTGGGCTAAAGGGTGCCCTGATTCACGGCCACCAAAGAGATCCTGTCCAATGTGTGGACCATGGGACCACTGGAAGTGGGAATGTTCTCAACAAGGATGCCACACCCAAGCCCCAGACCATCTCCTCAGGAGCTATCTTCTTTAATAGCCTCATTAGCTGCTGATTGGCGGGGCCTGGAGTCCAGCGCCTTTGCCACCAGCAAGCCCACAGAACCCCGGGTAAAAGGGACAGTGTCTCATAAGGGTATCTCCTTTCTTTTGGATACTGGGGTGAGTCTGTTTTAACAGAATTCTCTGGACCTTTACTCCCTTCCTCCATCTTGGTTGTTGGCATGAAAGGAATCCCAGAAAACCCCAGAAGGACTCCACCTCTGTTTTGTCATTTTGGACAAACCTCCCTTCTTCATGCCTTCCTGGTTATTCCACAATGTCCTACGCCCCTTATGGACAGGGACCTACTCCATAAATTTGGTACATCCATACAACTTAATAGCTTTACAGAAAGAGATCTGTACCTTATTTTACACTTATCCACCCCACCACAACAAGTAAAAGATATCATTCCCCAAAATATCCATGCCCAAATAAATCCAGAAATATGGGATATAAAAATCTCCAAAAATAGCCACCCATCACTCACCTATAAAGATCTCATTGAGGGATCTTTCTTGCTCCATTCCCATTCCTCAGTATCCACTGAGCCCAACTAGCCTTACAGGACTTGAGTCTATTATTTCCCACCTTCTATCTGCCCAGCTTTTAATTCCTACTGACTTCCCAAATAATACTCCTATCTTCCCTGTCCAAAAAAACCAATGGCTCCTTTCATTTGATGCAGAACCTCTGGCACCTAGACGAAGCCATTATCCCTGACACCCAGCAGTACCAAACCCCTGTACTCTCTTATCCCACATTTTGCCCTTCATCTTTCACCCCCTGCCCCTACTTCCCATGCTAGATAAAACCATGGTGGGCCTGACTCTCTTGGCCTTGGGTTGGTTACTATTACTCCTGTTATTTTTCTAAGCCAAAACTGCCTTCTCACCGCTTTTCTAAATCACATATACAGATGCAGTAAAAAGAATTAAGCCTTCAACCCATCTTGTTTTCTATCCTCCTCACTTTTCCCCTCCTATCCCTCATCAATAAATCATACAGCACTCCCTCCTGTTTTTTCAGTGGAAGCACTTTTCAATTTTACACTTTGATACCAGCTCTATGTTATCAAGGTGAACGTCCTCAAAATGCAAGTATCCATTTTCACTCCCACCATTCCAACAGCGGCTTCTTTGGACTGCAAAAATCACTTCACCTGGTCACTCCAGGTGTAAAGTCAGGAAAGGTCAAAGGGCCTGCTTCACTTTACACATTGGGGACACTCGGATGAAGGGGGCATCCAGGACAAGACTTGAGAACAGAATGTTAAAAAGTTATTGCCCAGCTTTTCCCTCCTGATGAAAAGCCCACCTTCCATCTCCCGCACATTAAACCCTACAAATAGACAAACTCAAGTTCCAGGAGCCATTTCTCTCCATCCTTAATGTCACCCATCATTTTCTTTTCTTTTTTTTTTTTTTTTG
>PVJS01040533.1:0-18392 GCA_004027185.1 Glis glis
ACTTCTCTTTTCTTTTTTATGTCACTGAGCTCTTCTGGTGTTCCTGTAAAAAAGGACATCTCTGACTTCTCTTCCTGCTGTGTCTTCATGGCTGTTTCTCCCAAGTCAGTGCTTGATTTTTTCCCTGTTTTTGCTCTCCTATGATAATGTTGACTGCTCTCATTACAAGTCTGTGTACACAAGTGTTATTAAGCTCAAATCCAGACCTTTCTAGGAACTCCACCTCCAAACATCTTGGAGCCTCATAAACATTATCATATGGAATTCTTATCAGTTTCCAGATACCAGTTTATCCAAACTGGCTTCACTTCTGCCCTGATAAATTAAATTCCCTTCAAATTTCCCATGTCTGAACATGTTTCCAACTTTCACTCAATATTTTAGCTGCATTCTTGATCTTGTCTTTGATTTCTCCCCTAGCCTCTTCCTCAGATAAAATATGGAATATCCTCTGCACTTTCTTCTCTGCTTCTATCACACCAACCTAAGATAATTAAATTGTTCACCAAAACTTTATTATAATCTCTCATCTGGTTCCTCTGTCAAACCTTTTCAGGTAGTTTAGTAGCTCCCTATTGTTTACTGTAGTTATTAGAAATTGAATTCAGCTGCTAGTACTAATCAGAATAATAGTGGTTTAAACAAGATGAAGGGTATTTCCCTCCTTTTTGAGTCTGGAGGCAAGGAGTCCACGGGGAGAACAGTGGCACCACGATGTTGTCCATGCCTCAGCTTCCTTCATCTGCCTGCTGCACTGCACTTGCAGTATAATTTCAATTCTCATGGAGGTTTCTCAACATATTAACAATGGAACCACCATATGACACAACTACGCCACTCCTTAGTATTTATCCAAAGGAATTAAAATCAACATACAATAGCACTACATGCATACTCATGTTTATAGCAGCACAGTGCACAGTAGCCAAGTTACAGAACCAGCCTATGTGTCTGTCAACAGGCAAATGGACAAAGAAAATGTGGTGTATACATACACAATGGAGTTTTACTCAGTCATAAAGAAGATTAAAATTATGTCATTTGAAGAAAAATGGATGGAACTGGAGACCATAATTAAGACTCATAGAAAAACATACCTTTTTCTCTTTTATATATGGAAGCTAGAAAGAAAAACATAACAAAACAAAAGAAAACAAGAAAGGGTTTCCATGAAATTAGAATGGAGGCAGCAGTGTAAGGAAAGGGGATCAGAGAGATGGAAGAGGGAAAGGTGAAGGAAGTATTGGGGAGTGAAATTGATCAAATTATGTATGCACAAATATGCCACAATGAAACCTACTATTTTGTATAATTACTATGTGCCAAAAAAAATTAGAGGGATCAGCAAGTACGGTGATGTCCACCTGCAATCCCAGCCACTCAGGAGGCTGAAGTAGGAGGTACAAAAGTTCAAGGCCAGCCTCAGCAACTTAGTGAGACCATGTCAAAGAAGAAAGAAGAAGAAAGAAAGAAGGAAGGAAGGAAGGAAGGAAGGAAGGAAGGAAAGAAAGAAAGAAAGAAAGAAAGAAAGAAAGAAAGAAAGAAAGAAACTAACTCACTGCTAAAGGGACCCTGGGTTCAATCATTAATACAAAAAAAAAGAGGGCTTTAATAACTCAGTGAACCAACAAGACATAATAAACACATACAGAACACTACCAAAAAATAGAACACATGTTCTTCTCAGGTACACATTCTCAATAATAGAGCATGTGTTTAGCCACAAATTAAGCCTCAGTGGATTTAAAGAGATAAGACATTATATGAAGTATCTTTCCAGCTACAATGGGATGAAACTAAAATTTGATCAATGGATATTGAGTTAGAGTTATATAGTATCAAGAAGTTCTGATGGGCCATTGAATAGTTGGGTGGCTATAGATAACAGTAATATACTACACAATTTGAAAAGATAGGGAAAAAACGATTTTGAAAGGTTTTACCATAAGGATATGATAAATGTTTGAGACATTAAACAATGTATACATGTATTGAAACATAATATGGCACCCCATTACCATGTATAATTTTTATATTTTTATGTGTCAATTAAAGAATAAATTGAAAAAGATAAGGGGAAAATGTATAGCTCTAAACATGTTAAAAGGAGATCTCATATCCACAGCCTAACCTTACAACTATGGAACTAAATTCACAATTAGCAGAAGGAAGAAAGTAGCAATTGCTACAACAGAGAAAAATAAAATATTGAACAAAAATCAATAGAGAAAACCCATGAAACCAAAAATTCATTCTTCAAAAAATTTAATAAAATTGATCATCTCTATTGACTAAGGAAAAAAATCACACTCAAATGTCTAAACTTAGAAATGAAAGTGGCAACATTACTATTTAATTCTATAGAGATAAAAGGACTGTAAGAGAGCAGTATGAACACTTAACCTGCTCCCAATTTGCCTAACCTAGATAAAATAGACAAATGCCTAGTAATGCAAAACCTAAAACTACTGAATCATGAAGAAATAAAAAATCCAGAGTTACATATACCTAGAAAGGTAATGAAAAATACCCTCACAAAAACAAAACAACAAAACCTTAGTTCTATGGCTTTACTGGTAAATTTTACCAAACATTGAAAAAATAACAAATATCATCCTTGAAATTTTTCCAAAGAATTGAAGAGAAGGGGAAACTTTTCAGTTTTATAAGGCAAACATTACCCTGACACCAAGGCCAAATAATGTCATTATAAGAAAATATTACAGACCAATATCTCTGATGAATACTGATGTAAAAATCCTAAAAAAATCAACAGTATTTTGAAAGGATTATACACCATGACAAACTGAAATGTGTTCCTGTAATGCAAGGATGGTTCAATATATAAAGTCAATTTAATATACCCATTAACAAAATGAAAAAATTAAAAACTACATGATCATCTCAGTATATTAAAAACATTTGACAAAACTCAAAATTCTTTTATTAAAATAGAAATGCTCAACAAACTAGAAATGGAAGGAAATTACCTTAGTAAAAGCCATATATGAAAAAATAACAGCTAACATTATTCTTAATAGTGAAAGACTGAAAGCTTTTCCTTTAAGATTAGGAACAAGCAGGGTGTGGTGGTACACTCTTATAATAATAGTACTTGAGAGGCTATGACAAAAGGATTTCAGATTCAAGACCAACCTCAGTAATTTAGGGAAACTCTCAGAAACCTGGCATAATCCTGTTTCAAAACAAAACAAAAAAGGACTTTGGTGGTAACTAAGAGGTAGAATACCTCTGGGTTCAATCCCCAGTAACACACACACACACACACACACACAAGATTAGGAACAATAAAAGAGTGCCACTTCTTTTGACATCTTTGCCAGAATATTCAAAATTGTACTGGATATACTAGCTAGAGCAATTAGTAAATAAAACAAAATAAAATTCATCCAAATTGCAAAAAATAAGTAATACTAACTTGTTAACAGATGATGGGATCTTATATTTAGAAAACCCTAAAGAGTCAACCAAAGTAATTATTAGAGCTCATATATTTTGCAAAGTAGCAGGATACTAGTATTTTGTCAATACACAAATTAGTTAATATGTTTCTGTACACAAAGAATGAACAATCTGTAAAAAAAACCTGAGAAACAGTTTCATTTAACAATTACATCAAAAGGAATAAAAAGTGTTAGGAATTTATTTAGCCAAGGAGGTAAGAGACATATAGATTGAAAACTACTAAACATTGCTGAAAGAAATGAAAGAAATTACAAATAAATGGAAAACATCCTATATTTATGAATTGGGAGATAACATTATTATGATGTCAGTTGATGTCAGTACAACCCACAGTGTTCTACAAATTCAATGTATTCCCTATAAAAATCCCATTAATGCTTTTTATCAGAAAGAGACAAATCCATCCTAATGCTCACATAGAATCTCAAGGAAACCCAAATAGCAAAGACTAAAGTTGGGGGTCTCAGACTTCCTGATTTCAAAGCTTCCTGCAAAGCTAATGTACTCAAAACAGCATGCTACATAATGGTATAGAGATCAAACCTATAGACCAATGGAATAAACTAGAAAACCCAGAAGTAAAACATTGCATATGGGGTCAAATTATTTTTTATGCTTTTATTGGTGCATTGTAGTTTTGCCTCATAATGTAGTTCATAGTGATAATGATATACATACACACAGCACTTGGTGGGCTTTCCTCCGGCTTCCCCCCCACTCTCACCCCTTCCTCATACAGGATATTGAGATTGACATTGGCATTCTCACATATGTTTATGTCAATAGAAGTGATTCCTTCATTGATTTCCCTCTCCTCTCTGCCCCTCCACACTTCCCCTTGACCACCTCCCTGGCTCCACTGAAGTTTCTTCTCCATTGTCTTAAGTCCCTCTGGTATCCTGATTACTCCCTAGTACTCCCTACTCTGCATATGAGAGAAAAAATATATATATATGACCCTTCACTTTCTGTGACTGGCTAACCTCACTGGCTAACTGTAACCCACTGTCTATAGAATTGATGGCAGTGTTAGTTTTTATACTCCTGGCATCCCCTGGATCCAGAATACTATTTTCTGAGTATAACATTGTTATCTTGCAATTAGTCATTTTGGAAAACAAAGAAATTTCTCTCCATTTTGAATCTGTTTGAACTTCTGTTGAACAGTGTTTTGAAAACCATAGATCTGAATCCTTTACAGTGGTTGTGACAGTAAAAAATTAAAAAATGAAGTATATGTCTTTAGTACCATATATTTTTAGGAGATCTTGTAAAAGAAAACTCAGTTTGTTGGAATCTGATAAAAATACCCTGATTATAAGAATGAGTTTTTTGTATCTCATATCCATTCTGAATCTAGGCTTTGTCATTTAAAAGTTTCATGGTCTATGATGTTCGTGTTTTAATATTTAAATGGGGCAAATAATACCTAATATCGGCATAAGTTTATGATTTATATGAAATGATGTATGTAAAGCACTGAGATAGGCTGAGTTATTTTTATTGCTATCCCTTCCTGAAGATGGATCATGCTTGCTTAGTGGCTTACTTAGCCATGTGGCTTACTTTGGCTAATGACGTGTTTTCTGGGCAGAAGATTTAAGAACTAGCATATGGTTTGTTCAAGACCTCTCTTTTTCCTGTGCCACAAGAAAGGACAATGTAGTCAATAGAAGCTCTTCTAACTGCTCCGGTCCTCAGTGAAGACAACGTGTCGCATAGCCACAACCAACTTGGAATGTACATTTGGAGCTGGCAAAAATTACAGCTTTGATGATTTCATGCAACAACAAAAAAGTAGAATAGAATAGTACAGAACAGAAGACATCGGGTTGCATTAGCACTTAGTGTGAGCATTGTTCTGTGACGCTTTCATTTTAATTTCGGAGGAGTGTGTATGTGTTTGCACTAAGATGTGATAAAAAATGTATTTCTTGCCAAAAGTCAGTTTTAAAATTACTTTGAAAAACAAAATTGGGCTTTAAAAATAATGAGGTATGTTTTTTATTTCAAATGTTACTTTAGAAAGCAGACAGGTGTGATTAATTCAAATAATGCCAGGTACAAAATAATCTATGCATTTCAGGCAAAGCTATTTAATTCAAGTGGTTTGGTTATTTCTTCAATATTTAAATTTACCTGTGGATATTATAAGTGAATTTTTTAACCCCTCAAAATTTAATGCTATTATGCATTTGTTCTCTTTGGTCTCTGTTATTTTATGTAGTCGAGGCATGAGAGACATTACAGCCTGTATTTTCTTCCTTCAATGAACATGTTCCTGAATAACTTGGATGTCCCCCTGCTTGGGCCATGCAGAACGGGTGGTGTGTGGGAACAAGAAGGTACCACTGACTACTGAAATCCTTCATCAGGTCCCAGGATTCTGTGGCCTTGTAAGCTTCTGACTCCAGCAGGAGCGCCTGCAGGCTTGCTCTCTCCTTGACCTCCTGCCTCCTGCATTTCCCATTATTGACAAGGCCTGGTTTCACATCTTGATGGCACACTGTTTCCAGCTGCCTGGAAGAAAACGCCAATCTCTCTGCACCTATTTTCCACTTCTTGGTTTTTTAGGACATGACTAAATTGTATGAAGCTCAGGGGAGAGAATTTAAGGAAAGCATTCTACATGAGTCTGACACAGCATAAAAGCTAGGGAACTGAGGATCAGGAGAGAGTGACACTGACCTGTGCCAAATGACTCTCAAGTCCACTCCATATGCAACATGCTGAGCAGGGTGCTGAAGGGCATCTCAGCAAGGGACAGTATGGAGCTACGCTGCACAGAGTACGCTGGTCTCCATGTAGATTACCTAGATGCCTCTGTGACCTAGTTCTTCTACCATGCAGGTCTGCCCACCCCTGTCTGGAAAACGAGCAAAGCAGTCTGCTTTTCTTGGAGAAAAACACTGAGGCAAACCCAGGCAGGAGATACCCTATTATTTACACACGCATTCTGATGACAAATCTGGTATGATCACAGCTCCTATCATGCAGAGAAAGGTGTAGTTCAAGGCAGAAAACATCTGAGGGGTTTATTATGCCAGACCCCGTGATGAGCACAGTTCCTACAAAGATGATGGAATACTATGCCTGCCTCTATGGAAGTGCTTGTACTCCAGATGGGAAGTCAGGCATACAAATGGATAATTTTAGTATAATATAGCAAGAACTAAGGTTTGGTGTACATAAAGTGTTATTAAGTAGAATTTAAATACTCTTAAGTAAAACAAGTTTCCTGAGTTTACAATTTCATGTAAAATCAATATTTCTTTCCTCTTTTTTTGTGAAGCAGAAGAATATGCTACTAGATACTTGAACTGTGTAAGGAAATAGAGTTATATAAGTTCTTGACTAATTCAGGTAACTTAGCAGCAATACACATGGTTCTTAAAGATCTTAATCATTATTTCTAAAATATAATTTATTATTGATTGACCTATTTCATGATAAAAACAAATGGATAGTATTGTTCTTCTGAAATACAACACTTACTGAGCTAAATGAAATACTTGCATATAGTTCTCTATAACTACCAGATGTTTCAGAAATATAAGCAAATTTTGTTAAAATTCTACGGCTTAGCACAGATTCAGGAGAACAGAATGAACAAAGATTATGTTAAGAAAGGCACCGAAGCACAAACACTTCTTGCTCATGAAACTGTGAATCTGGAAGGGAAAGGATTGCTGTCTATCTTATTCCCTGCTGAAGCTTAGCACAAAGAACCATGCGTGGCATGTTGCGTAGGGCCTCACTAAGTTGCTGAGGCTGGCTGTGAACTTGAGATCCTCCTGTCTCAGCCTCCCAAGTACTGGGATTACAAGCGTGCGCCACCACGCTCAGACTCTTATTCATATTCTTACTCCAATGATGCTTCTTCCTCCCCACTCCTGACCACATAAAGTACATTATACTTAATATCCTTCCAGTAAAAAGCCAAAGGTGGGTGAGGAGGAAGCACCCAAGAAATATTATTCATGTGAGTCTTTCTGGAAAAAGTTGCAAACAAAATCCATATAAACAGATGTTTGGGGGAAACTAGGTAAAGAGATAGCTACAGAGTCTTGTGTATTTAAGATGAAATCTAAGAAAAGTAAAGATAAAATAAGAGTGACAGAATGAAATAAAAATGTCATATGTTTTGACAAAGAAGAAACAAAAATTGAAACAAAAGGAGGAAAATTAAGTAAAATTGTAAAACTAATTTCTAAATCTTTAATAAAGGAGCATCAAACATCAACTAAAGTTGATGAAATGTAACAAAAGTCTAATGAATTCAAAGTAAACAATAATAACACTAATGAATAAAACTGGGTAATGAAGGGGGTGTTAAAAATCCTAAATTGAAAGGGTACAAAGAAAATTCTATACAGATATAATGGTTACCACCAAAAAAAGAGAGCTATGTGCACCGTAGGCACAAAGAAATGTAAATAAACAACAAATTTATATCTTGAAACTTAAAAAAAGGCAAAGTATATAACATGGTAGAGATAAAGCGAAGGAAATATGACTTGAATAAACGTAATTTGGCTTAATTCACTCTGTGTGTGTGTGTGTGTGTGTGTGTGTGTGTGTGTGTGTGTTTTTCTGGGGATTAAACCCAGGAGCATTCTACTTCCAAGCCATACCCCCAACTCTATTTACCTTCTATTTGGAGACAGGGTCTCCCCAAGTTGCTGAGAGCCTCCCTAAATTGCTGAGGCCATCTTCTAACCTGTGATTGTCTTGTCTCAGCCTCCCAAGTACTGGGATTGCAGGCATACTTCACCACATCTGGCTCTGATGGACATATTTTTGACCTTATACCTTAATAATAAAAACTACACCTTTATTTACATTTGGCCATGAAATACACACAAAAATAGGCCAAAATTGAAGGTCAAAGAAGACTCCAATAAATTCCAAATAAATAAAAGTAAATAATAAATATAATATTCTTGGATTACTATTCAATGAATATATAAACTAGATTTTTAAAAGTCAGTGAAAATAAATCTCCTGGCTAAATATCTTAAAGCTTTAAGGAATTGTTGATTCAGGGAATTGTAAAGATAAAATTTGTACATAAAAATAAAAGTAAAAATAAAATAGCACTCATGGGAACATTTGTGATATTTTATTTTATTATGTATTAAGATTTATAATATTCATTCACATATCAGTTAAGAATATGATTATATAAATATCAAAATAATAAAATAAACTAAAGGAAGAAATTAAAATAAGGTTAGAATTAGAAAAATTATATAATAGACTTTTAAAATCTGGTTTTCTGAAAGTCAGTAAAATAGTTGAACCATTAGTTAATTTAATTAAAGAAAAATAAGTAATCACAGATCTATATTATAAGAAGCATTTAATGGAAAAAGATAACAGAAAAAGAACAATTTTAGACATAGTGAAAAACTTCTTTAGACAATTTAGTGAAAAAGATATCTTGAATGAAATAGATACTTGTCAAGAGAAATTTAATTTACTAAAACAGATTAAAGATGTAAATTCTGCAAAAGAAACAGAGAGAGTTGCAGAAGAGCTAACCCCTTCTTTTCCAAGAACTAGGTTCCAATGCCTCCGCAGTCACTTCTACCAAACTTTAGAAAAAAAGGTTCCCATGTTTGTTAAACACTCCTAGAGCATAAAAAAAAGGGAATAGGGTGGGATTGGAGGGAGGGCTAAATGTGCAATGTGTGCATGTATGATGTTCATACCCTGACATATATCAAAATGTATAATTACAATGCACCAATAAATGAATATAAAAAATGAGCAAGACATCAAAATTGTTTCTGTAGCCGGGAATGGTGGCCCACACCTGTAATTTCTATACTTAAAAGGCTGAGACAGGAGGATTACAGGTTTTAGACTAGCCTCAAAAACTTAGTGAGACTCCCAGCAACCTAACCAGACCCTGTTTCAAAATAAAAAATAAAAGGGCCAGGGTTGTAGCTCAAAGGTAAAATGCCACTGGGTTCAAACCCCAGTACAATTTTTTTTTCTGAAAAGCAAATACAATATTGATTCCCCAAGGACCCTAAGATATACTATGGATGAAATGATGTTAAAACTATAAATGTGTGTTAGTATATAGAATTCAACATCACATTGTATAATAATGTAACATTATAACATGGATTTTTTTATGAAAGAAAACATATGACCTTTCACTTTCTGTGACTAGCTAATCTCACTTAACATAATGTACTCCAAGTCCATCTATTTTCCTGCAAATGACATTATTTTGTTCTTTATTGCTGAGTAGAATTCCATTGTGCGTATATCCCATAATTTTGTAATCCATTCACCTGTGGATGGACACCTAGGTTGGTTCCATAATTTGGCTATTGTGAATTGTGCTGTTATAAAGATGGGAATGCATGTATCACTAAAATATTCTCATTTCAGCCCCTTTGGAAAGATACTGAGGAGTGGTATGGCTAGAAAATATGGTGGATTCATTCCCAATTTTCTGAGGAATCTCTACACTGATCTCCCTAGTGGCTGTACTAACTTGCAATCCCACCACAGTGTAGAGGAGTTCCTATTTCCCCACATCTTTACCAGCATTTATTGTTATTTGACTTTTGATGATTGCCATTTTGAGTGGGGATAGATGGAATCTTAGTGTAGTTTTGATTTGCATCTCCCTGATTGCTGATGTTGAACATTTTTTCATGCACTTATTGATCATTTGTATTTCTTCTTTCATGAAGTATCTACTTTGTTCAATTGCCTATTTCTTGATTGAGTTATTTTTTTTAGTGTTAAGACTTTTAAATTATTTGTATATTCTAGGAATCAGAACTCTATCAGAGGAATAGCTGGAAAAGATTTTCTCCTATTCTGTGAGCCCTCTCTTTAGATTCTTGATGGTTTCCTTTGATGAGCAGAAACTTTTTAGTTTAATGTCATCCCATTTATTAATTCTTGTTTTAATTTCCTGAGCTTTGGGGGTCTTGTTGAGGAAGTTTCTACCTGTGCCTATATGTTGGAGTGTTGGACCTATGCTCTCCTCTAGTAACTTCAAAGTCTCTGGTCTAACTTCCAGGTCTTTGATCCATCTCGAGTTGACTCTTGTGCAGGGTGAGAAATAGGGATTTAGTTCCATTTTTCTACACATGGATAACCAGTTTTCCCAACAACATTTGCGGAAAAGGCTGTCTTTTCTCCAATGTATTTGTCAACTTTGTCGAAAATCAATTGGCTATAAGTGTGTGGATTTGTTTCTGTATCTTCTATTCTGTTCCATTGGTCTCTGTGTCTGTTTTTTGTGCCAATATCATGCCATTTTTATTATTATAGATCTGAAGTTTAATTTGAAGTCTGAAATTACGATGCCTCTTGCATGGTTCTTATTGCTGAGAATTGCTTTCGCTATTCTGGGTCTTTTTTTTTCCATATGAAATTTTGGACAGATTTTTCTAGGTCTGTGAAGAATAACATTGGTATTTTGATAGGGATTACATTGATTCTTTAGATCACTTTTGGTAGAATGGCCATTTTGATTATTTCTGCCTATCCAAGAGCAGGAGAGATCTTTCCATTCTAAGATCTTCTTCAATTTCTTTCTTTAGTGACATAATTTTCATTACAGAGTTCTTTTACCTCCTTGATTAGGTTTATTCCTAGGTATTCATGGCTGGCATTCATGGTAGGCATATAAAAAAGCTACTGAGTTTTTTAGTTGATTTTGTATCCTTATACTATTCTGAATTTGTGAATCAGCTGTAGATGTATTTTGGTTGAGTTTTTGGGTCTTCTAGATATAGGATTATGTCATCTGCAAATAAAGATAATTTTAATTCTTCTTTTCCTATTTGAATGCCTTTGATTTACTTCTCTTGCCTTATCACTCTGGCAAGAGTCTCAAGCACTATATTGAAAAGGAATTGTGATAGTGGGCATCCTTTTCTTGTTCTTGATTTTAAAGCGAATTCCTGAAGTTTTTCCCCATTCAATATGATGTTGGCTTTGGGTTTATTGTATATTGCCTTAATGATGTTGAGGTAAGTTCCTTCTATTTTGTTTTTCTGCAGTGTTTTTTAACATGAATGGGTGTTGGATTTTGTCAAATGCTTTTTCAGCATCTACTGAGATGATCATGTGATTTTTGTCCTTAGTTCTATTTATGTGGTGAAAAACATGCATTGATTTGTGAATGTTGAACCAGGCTTGCATCCAAGAAATGAAACCAACTTGGTCATGGTGTACACTTTTTTTGTTATGGTTTTGAATGCATATTGCTACCATTTTGTTTAGAACTTTTGCATCTATATTCTTCGAAGATATTGGTCTGTAATTTTATTTTCTTGAAGGATATTTATTCAGTTTTGGTATTAAGGTGATGTTGGCCTCATAGAAGGACTTTGGAAGGATTCCATCTCTTTGAATTTCACAGAATAACTTGTGAAGTATTGAGTTTAGTTCTTCTGTAGAGATTTTGTAGAATTCAGCTGGGAATTCATCTGGACCTGGGATTTTCTTTAATGGAAAGCTTTTTATGGCTGTTTCTATCTCTTTGCTTGCTATTGGTCAGTTTAGGTTTTCTATATCTTCTTGGTTCAATTTAGGTGGGTTGTATGTGTCTAGAAATCTGTAATTTCTTTTATGTTTTCCAGGTTTATTTGAATATAAATATTCAAAATAGTTTCTTATTTTTTTGCGGTAGCAGGGATTGAACCCAGGGGCATTCTACCTTCAAGCTACACCCCTGGCCCTATTTTTTATCCTTTATTTTGAAACTGGGTCTCACGAAGCTGTGGAAGCCTCACTAATTAGCTGAGGCTGGCCGCGAACCAGGATCCTCCGGTCTCAGCCTCCCAAGTACTGGGATTACAAGCGTGCACCACCATGCCCGGCTTCAAAACCGTTTCTAATGATCCTCTGAATTTCCCCACTGTCTGTTTTCTCATTAGTCTTCATTCTCATGTTTTAAGAGTTCTCAGGTTTGTATTTGTATTGTCTTGGCATCCTCTTCATCTTTGTATGAGTGTCCTGTGTCTATCTGTTATAACTTTATAATAAGGCCTTTTCTGGGGGTATATATTTGCCCCATCAATCTGTCTCATATAATCAACTTTTTAGTTTGTCCCCCAAAAATTTCTTTAAAAAGGTGTAGCTCTTAGGCAGTGTAGGCAAACAGGAGTCTCTGATTGGCTGTAGGTCACTGTGCTTTCCAGGCCCAAACTCAGTAGGGCCAGAGACTAGGATGTTCCGTTCAGGGCCTGAGGACTGTTCATTGGGATTTAATGCCCCACAGACACACCACTTCTCTGCTGGTTGGGAAACTGCAAAACCTTGCAGAGCACTGCCCTCTTCCCTCTGTGGTCACTGGGCCTGAGCTCAGCAGGGCCAGAGATTACTGTTTCAAGCCTGTGGCCTGGCTTACTAAGTTTCGATGACCCTGGAACACTACCACTGATCTGCTGATTGTGATCGTGTGGAGTCCTGTTAGTCAATGGCATGCATACACGCCAGGCTCAAACTGCTGGTGGAGAGTGTAATGTTCCCAGTCATTAGCTCTGATCACATAAATCCCTGCTGGCTCCTGGCTCCCCGGCTTTCAGGGCCCAATTTCAGGCAAGGAGAGATTGTATCAATCTGAGCCTGGAGCTTGTTTGGCTCAGTTATTTAGCTCCAGGGACACTGTTATTGCTCTGGGTGGCTGAGATTGTGTGAGACCTTGTTGGCCTCTGATCTTGATGTGGTAGCACCCAAACACCACCAGTCATGAGTTTATAGCCTTCTGAGCAAGCAGCATGGTTGCCTGAGTTATTTCAACCCACAGATACCACTGCTGGCAGTCCTGTGGTGATTGTTGGAAGGGGGACAGCAAACTGCTGACACTAGGTTCCACCCAACCAAGTGTCCCTAGGGATGGTCTGCTAATTCACATTTCTCTTGCATCCAACTGTACCCCTGCCCCCACCTCCTCAGGGAGGATTTGCAAAATCACAGATTCTGTGGGTCTACTCATTGCCATGCAATTCCTTGCAGATTCTGTGGGTCTAATTCATTGCCATGCAATTCCATGCAGGCTCCTACTGGGATGCTTTGTAAACTCATGGTCTGGTTGAGTGCCACTTGGGTCCTTGCAGGCAGGGAAGAGTTCAGCTGCAGCCACAGAAGTCCTCTGGGCAGTTTGGCTGGTTATCTGTAGATTCACAGCGGTCTTGATGAGGTAGGTTGCATCCACTGGGTCCCTGCAGGAAGGGCCTGTCATTTCTTGGTCTCAGTTTTTCATGGGAAGACAGGATGACTTCTTGTGGGTTCATGGCCTCTGTGTTGAAAAGAATTTCAGCACATGCCAGCCAGAGAAAAGGTTTAATTCAGGAAAGGTGGGGATACATGTTCAGGGAGACTCAGGCCATCTCAAGGGTCTGTGAGAGCCGCTGCAGAGAGGGGCGCAGAGAGGCATCAGAGTGGCTGCAGAGCAAGAGAGTGAGATAAAAGCCTCTCTGATCTAATATGTCCTTTTTCTTATAGGGCACACTCGAGAGGCACTGGCCAGGGGCACCATGGGATGGTGGGAAGTGGGGCACCATGGGAAGGCAGCTTCCTCTCTTTGAAGCTTTAGGCTGCAATAGGTGTAAATTCTGTGAGCTAGAAATCCCAGGAAGCCAGAGACACAGAGTCTGGGAAGGCAGGGTGCAGGGCAATCCTCTGGGACCTTTTCCTCAGGAAATCAAGGCTCTGACAAAGGGTAAGACTGTTCTCTGGGGTTTAATTGCCTCAGAAATCTTATATATGGGGCTAACCCATTGTGATTTTAAAGATATGGGCCTGGCTTTTTTGGGCAAGTTCTGGGCATGCCATGCAGGGTGAAGCTAAGGGTTTTAGACTTTTAAAACTATGTTTTCCTTTCCTTCCCAATTTGTCTCCTCTTTACCTAAAATTTTATCTCTTCTATTCTACCTGACCAAGTTCAGCTGCCGCCTCAGGATTTCACTGGATGGTTTGGCTGGGCAGACTGGGGAGTTGAGTCTTGAGGTATTCAAACATGGAGAGAAAAATGTGATTGTTTTTGATGATGGTTTCTGCAGTCACTGACTCAACAAGAGTCTGCTTCTTCTTTGCTGAAATTGCTCTCTTAGAGCTGCGGGTCACAGCAGCCATCGTCCCCAGCACGGGCTCACCAAGATGGCGCCGTCTTCACTCTCCACTCACCAGATGAGTCACATGGAAATCTTTTCAGTCCTCTGTTTGTGCTGCATCCAATTCCACCATGCTTTGACTTTCTTCTGTTGAGTTCTGACTGCTATTCTTTTCTTACCAAGAAGCAGTCTTCCCACTGGTTGAGTTCTGTGTCTCGGAGCAACCCAAACGCACTGTCTTCCTTTAGTCTGTAATTTTCAATTACCCTACATGATATATATATATATATATATGTGTGTGTGTGTGTGTGTGTGTGTGTGTGTGTGTGAACAGACATATGTGAACATATATATGTGAACATATATGTAAAAAGGAAAACACAGGAGGGGGTTTTACCCCTGTTTAAATTGTGCTGCTGGCATTGGCCAATGCATTAAAGAAGGAAAAGTTCTAAAACTTTGAAAAAGGAGGCTAAACTATCACTATTTTCATATTATATAAATGCATAACTAGAAACCCAAAAGAATGATATGAGGACCCTTTAACAAACGAAAAAGAACTCAATAAAGAACAAAAATTAATATATAGCAATCCGTAAATTTTAAACACATTCAGAATCCAGTCAGAAAGTATAATGGAAGAAGTTCTATATGTTATAATGGTAATACAAAAAGGAATATACCTAGAATTGAATTTAACAGGAAACCTATAAGACTTGTTTAATCTTTACAATACTCATGTTGGACATGATAGTAGATATAAATAAGTAGGAAGCTAAAACTTGACTATAGAACAACCAGCATGTGTAAAATCCATATTATTTCTAAAATAATTTAAAGAAATTTTGATAAATTTTTCTCATTTTCTCTAAAGCTATAAAAGCTAATTCTGAAGTTTATTTGGAAAAATAATTTTTAAAATCTTAGAAAAATTACATTAGTGAGGAAACATTACTCCTCACAAATATTGAACCATCTTACCAGTCTCAATAAATAAAACACCATACTGGCCAATGAATACAAACATAACTAGAAGGGAGAGGAAATTTCAGAAATAAACTCAAATATTATAGAAATTATATGATAAATTTAGTATACTAAATTATAGGGATACAATTTTTCTTTTAATAAGCAGTGCTACTATCTCATGTATCTTAGAATGGCTAGTACTTAAAAAACAAAAAACAAATAAATAAAAACACCAAAGAAGAAAATGGCAAGTGTTGGCAAGAATATGGAGAACTTGGAACCCTGTTCATTATTGATGGGAATATAAAACAGTGTCGTCAATGTGAAAAACAGCTGGGTAGTTCCTAAAAAGTTAAAAATAGAGTTATTGTGTTTATCTAGCAATTCTACTTTTCAAAAATTATAAGCAGGAACTCAAAGAGATATTTCTACACCCATGTTTATAGCAGCATCAGTCATAGTACCAAAAAGGTGGAGGCCACAGAGATGTCCACTGATAGACAAATGGATAAACAACATATGTTTTATCCATATAATGGACTAGTATTCAGCATTAAAAAGGAGCAAATTTCTGATACATTTTACAACATAGATAAATTTGGAGAACATTAGACTCAGTGAAATAAACATCACAAAAATTCAAATATTGTATGTTTCCTCTTATATGAGGTTCCTAAAGTAATCAATTTTTATACATTGAAAGCAGAATGGTTATTGCCAGGTATTTTGGTGAGGGTCAAATGGAGAATTATTATTTAATGAGTATTGAGTTTCCAAAATGAAAAGAATTCTGCAAATGGATGATGGTGATGGTGGCACAATAATATGAATCAACTTTGCACTTCTAAACCATACACTTAAAAATTGCTAAGATGGTAAATTTATTTTATGTGGATTTAACACAAAAATAATAAATTAAAAATAAGTAGTGCTAAGATAACTTGGTAACCACCTGGAAAAACATTTGATCCATATTTTAAATCATGTACATGAAAAAATATCAAAATGGATCAAAAGCAATTCGAAAAGGTAAGTTTATAGCAACAAATGCCTACACCAAAGAGGAAGAAATATCTCAAAAAGTCTAATGTTACATCTCAAGGAACCAGAAAAAAAACATAAAAATATCTGCCCAAAATTAGCAGAAGGAAGGAAATTACAAAGATCAGAACAGAAATAAATGATATAGAGATTTAAAAAGTAGAAAAGACCAACAAAACCAAGAAATGTTCCCTCAAAAAGTTAACCAACAAGAGCCCTTAAATAGATTAAGATTAAAAAAGATTCAAATAAATAAAATCAGCAATGAAAAAGGAGTAATTGCAACTGATAACACAAAAGTACAAAGGATCATAAGAGACTACTATGAACAATTGTACACCAATGAATGGGAAAATCTGGAAGAAATAGATAAAATTCTTAGAAATATAATCTACTAAGGCTGAATTATGAAGAAATTGGAAATATGAACAAATAATGAGTAAGGAGATAGACTCAGTAATTAAAACTATCCAATAAAAAAAATAAAACCAGATGGCTTCACACTGAATTTTGCCAAATATTTAAAGAGCTAATCCTGATCATTTTCCAAATGTTTCAAAAAAATTGAAGAGGAGGGAATACTTCCAAACAGATTTTAGCAGGCCACCATTAACCTGCTACCAAAATCAGAGAATTTCACTACAAGAAATATATCAAAACTTTGAATGTTGCCAGGTGTGGTGACCCATGCCTGTAGTCCCAGTACTTGGGAGGCTGAGACAGCAGCATTACAGGTTCGAGTTCCACCATGGCAATTTAGCCAGACCGTAAGCAATTTAGTGAGACCCCATTTCAAAACAAACAAAACAAACAAACAAAAAAAAACGCTGATCATGTAGCTCAGAGGTAGATCTGCTCTGGGTCCAATACCTAGTACCACAAACAAACAAACAAACAAACAAACAAACAAACAAACAAAAAATGGAGAAATTCTTTATTGCTTTAGAATAAGGAAAGTCTTTCTAGATAAATCTATTTTAAAACACACGAATCCTATAAACATTTTACATGGCCTAAGAAGAGTTAAAAGGCAAATGACAATCTAGGGAAAAAGTTGCAATTTACTTCCACACTAACCTTCAATACACAATGAGCAGGTGTCTCAGAGCACCTCGGGGAGAGGTCATCATTTGGTTTCTGCTACCCTAGATTTGTGTAAAAGTTACCAAACATGAAGGAAACTCTTGTAGTGAAGGCTCAGTTGTGCAGAATGATCAAGGCAGAGCATTTGTGTTCTCTGGATACCAAGAAGAGCATCCCAATCTTTGGTGAGCCTGTGACTCTGAGACAGTGTCTAGATTCCTTGGTGTACTGACTGCCCCGCCTTTGCCATCACAGCACCTTTGTAGGTACAGATTCCAAGAGGGGCTGATGGACTTCCACTCTTGAGGCTGAAGGAGTCTCACTTCTCCACCGATCTGCTGCTTAAAGACACTCTGCCCTTTGTCTTCTGTGCTCTGTCTAATGTAATCTATGCAGTGGCTCAGGTTGTAGGAAAACACAACCCAGAAATGAAAGCATTGTGAAGCAAATGATGCCTTACTGATAGCAAACTTCTCCAAGGCAATGTGTTGAACATGGTGATGGGTGAAGTATGTGCTATGGTTTGGATTTACAGTCTCATTTGTTCAGAGGTGGGTTTGGGGAAGTGATTGGATCATAAGGGCTCTAACCTTATCCATGGATTTATCCACTTATGGTTGAATTGAACTACTGGGAGCTGGGACCTAGTCAGAGGAAATGGGTCACTAGGGGCATGCCCTGGAAGGGTTTCTCTTCCCTTCCCTTTCCCCTCTTCTC
>PVJS01040534.1:0-18394 GCA_004027185.1 Glis glis
AGAGAGAGAGAGAGAGAGAGAGAGAGAGAGAGGGCTGAGGCTGGCCGCGAACCCGGATCCTCCAGTCTCCGCCTCCCAAAGTACTGGGATTACAAGCGTGCGCCACCACGCTGGGCCTGTGTGTGTATTTCAATACTGGTAAGTGAGCCTGATTGCCACATGGATAGAATCAGAATAAACTTTCTGAAGCCACACACATTGATACACGCCTGTAATCCCAGTTCTTGGGAGGCTGAGACGGGAGGATCTCAGGTTCAAAGCCAGTCTAAGCATCTTAGCGAAGACTTCAGTAATTCAGTGAGGCCTTGTTTCAAAATAAAAAATAAAATAGGACTGGGGATATAGCTCAGAGGTAGAATGTCTCCTGGGTTTAATCCCCAGTAACACACACACACACACACACACACACACACACACACACACACACAAATAAACTTTCTGATTCGGAGGGTGAGGAGTTGTTGAGAACAATGTGAAAGAAACCACCAAACAGAAGAAATATCTTAAAGTCTAACATGACCTGTATCTTTGAGAGGAATCTTAGAAGCCAATTGGGAGATTCTAGGTAACATGTTGGCGTCTGGTCTGTGCTTTTTGTAAACTCTCCTCAATCCAGGGAAAAGTGTTATCAGGCCAGAGGCATGGCCATCTGGAAGCGAAGGCAGTGCATGTTGATCAGAGACCTAGTTACAAAGCGTTCTGAAATCTTACTCGCTCTACCAGGGCCCCGCAGAAGAACATGTGCCCCACTTAACATGAGGTTTAAGAGAAGAAGACCCCATGAATCAAGTATGCCCTAGACGTCACTTTGTAACCTCAACTGGGGAACGGAAGCATGTCGTTTCACTCAGCAGTGAAAACTAGAGATCAGAGCTGTAGGCTTTGAGTGTGAATCCTGCGCTGCCTACTCCACCACTTGGGCCCTCAGGCAAGGTGGAGTCTTAGCCTTCCTCCATGCAAAGTGGAGCAAAAAAATAGCACCTTTCCCCATGGAACTGGGGTGAAGATAAAACTCCATGGAGAGTGGTTAGCAAGGTGGAAACTGCTGTTAATATCTGGACTAGAAAAAATCTGCTTCCTAGTAGAACCAGAACCTGCCCAGAGGTGTCAAGAGGACTGAGACGTCATCAGTGAGCATTGTTTGCTCATTACTTGCTTGTCATTAGTGCAGAAATCTGGAAAGAGCTGCCCATTGGTCAGTGTTTCCTAGGAAGAGAGGAAATTTCTGGGCTGCGATGATTCAGAGGAAAGTGGAAGAGGCAGATGCAGGAAGAACCAACAAGTGAGATTAATTTTAAAGCACTCTGAGTGTCCTCACCAGCTGACCTTCTGGGCTTCCTTCTCTTCTCTAAGGCTGCTGTAGGTTATTGTTCTTCTCTACTGATGGTGTCCCACAATATTCACCTCTTTCTTCCCTCATCTTTTACCTCTCAGCCTTGTCCTTTCATGTAGACTTCTTTCCCTTCCACATTTTCTATTATTCCCCCCCCACACACACACACACACTTTTCTCTCTCTTCCTATATTCTTCCTCTTTCTCCTTTCTGCCTCCATCTTAGATTTGGGAGGGTCTTGTGCAGTATGAACTTGGACTGTCTCAAAAGGGCTGGCAAAGATACAAAAGGACCTTCCATCCTTGCAACACCCAAGGCTGTACTGAGATGGATCCAAACAAAGACCATGACTCTGCTTCCGTCTGGAGAAGTCAAACCCTCTGGCATCTTCTTTCCAGTCCAGGGGCAATGAGAATAACCCTGCTTCCCGTTCCTGCCCCCCCACCCCAGCCACCATCCTAGTCCTGACCTCCTCATTTTACTCTCTGAGCTTTCAGGACAGGATGCTTGCTAGATCTCCTCCAAATAAGCCATCCACCAAATTAAGAAAAATACACGTGTTTCAAACCAGTGTCACTGTGAGCCAGACTCCAATCTCCCGGAACAAATATCCAAATGAGCAAGGCCCACTTCTGTTAGTTTTTCCCTGAAATATATAAATATCCCTCAAGCCTAATATGCTAGTCTTTACTATCAAGGCTGCTCAGATCCTGCCTTTTCATTAAAACTTGGCTTCTGCACATTCGCCCTCATGTGTATTAAATCAGAGTAGTTTTAGCTACAGTGGCATAAATTTAAAATGAACTGGTTCAAACAAGGTATGAGTCATTTTTCCTCAGAAGTACATCTGGGGGTAGACATTGTGAGGATGGCCCTGAAGCTTCATGGGGAGGCAGCTGGGACCCAGGTTTCTTCTCTCTTTTCCTCTGTTGGCATTCATGTGTTGCTTCATGGTCTACGCTGCTGCTGGAGTTCTAGACATTTAAAAAGAGAGCATGCGTGCTGGGGTAGACAAAGAGCAGTGTTTGCCATTCATAACTTCCTCGTTTTTCTTTCTTCTGCTCAGATGCCCCAGTCTATGAGAAATCATTCCTCCCTCCTTGAAGTTCTCCTAGCAAATTGCACATACCTTGTTCAAGTTATTCATCTGGTCAATTAACATTTATTATGTCCCTATGATATATCTCCAGCACTGAGCACAGTGTTTCAAAGGAAAAAAGATAGCAGAAGGTAGTTGTTCTCAGGATCAAGAGAGGGTTATATAAACACAAGTGATTTTCATGTAGAGTAAAAAGTGCCATAAGAGAGGGGAGGACATTGGCCAGGAGAACACAGAGGAGGACGGTTACTTGCAGTACGGAGTGGAGACGGGTGGATGAAGGGTCAGCACTCTCCACAGAGAATATTTGTGCAGAACATCGAGTGGCATGCGGGAATTCTGCCACATAGAGGGGAGAGGGAGGACTTTCAGGACAGAAGGAACCCTGTATGTAAATTTAGTGAAAATTAAAAGTCCATGTACTGAGAGGCTGGGACAGGAGGACCACAGGTTCAAGGCCAGCACACAGTAACTTAGTGAAATCCTGTTTTAAGTTTGATCTTGGAAGATAAAAAAAAAGTAAAAATAAAAGGGCTGGGGTATAGCTCAGTGGGTATAGCCATGACCAGCTAGCTCCCCCATGTGACCTGAGTTCAAGACACACAGGTCATTTGGCAGGAGATGATGGAACAGTTTGTCAGGGACACATTGCCAAGGAGTTTGAATTTCTCTTTAAACTTCAGGAAATCTTTTTACGTGTGTGTGGAACTGGGGTTGAATCCAGGGGTGTTCCACTTTGTATTGGTCAGGGTTCACTAGACTAACAGAATTCACAGAATGAGTATATGGAAAAAGGGATTTATCAGATCCGCTTACAATGTAGTCCCGAGTTCCGACTGCACGTGGAGGGTCAGAGGAACCAGTAGCTGGTCGAGCGGTCTAAGAGCTCTTCAGAGAAACGATGGTGAAGTTTCAGTTCGAAGGGCTGGAGGCCGACGATCTCAGACGAGAGCAGAAGATCAAGAAGCTCTTCAGAGAAACTGCGAAGTTGGAGGCCGACGATCTCAGACGAGAGCAGATGCGTTTTCTTCGGAAAGAGTTGCGCATCCCTCTATGCGGTTTTCTCCTTCTTTTATCTAAGTCCTGCACCTATCAGAACCCTGCTGCCTACATTTAGGGCAGGACTTTCTGTTTAATCTGCTGTTACACACCCAAAGTCACATGATCTTGGGTGTGTCATGATCCAGTCAAGTTGACAAATTAGATTAACTATCACACACTTCCAAGTGACATCCTATTTTATTTTTTATTTTGAAACAGAGTCTCACTAAGTTGCTGAGGCTGTCCTCAAACCTGTGATCCTTCTGACTCAGCCTCCCAAGTACAGGGATTACAGGTGTGCACCACCACACCTTGCTATCCTCCAGAAACCCTTGAGTATAAACTCCTCTAAGACCCACTCAGCATGCTCATTAAAGATGTACATTTTCTGGTTCTCTCTCCCAGAAATCCTGATTCCAAAGGGGTTTCCTTTTAACAAGCATCTGGGTGATTCAGGAATTCCCAGCATGGCAATTCGGCAACCAGGAGCTGTGTTGAATTTAGGCAGCTACATGAGCTGATCAGACTTGGATTTTTTTTTTTTTTTTTTGCAGTACTGGGGATGGAACCCAGGGGCATTCTACCTCCAAGCTACACCCCCAGCCCTATTTTTATTCTTTATTTTGAAACCGGGTCTCACTAAGTTGTGGAGGGCCTCAGACTTGGATTTTAGAGTGGTCGCTCTGGTAGTCGTGCAGTGGACGGCATTACAGGTGCCAAGAGTGGAGGCCGGGAGGCCTATTGGACAGCTATTACAATTGTTCAGGTACAAGGTGATGAAGGCTCATTCCAGGCAGTGAGATTAGAAGGGAAGGGTGTTTAGAGAGTCATTTCAGAAGTGTAAATGGCAGAACTTGATGACACGGATTGCAGTGGATTGAAAGAAAGAAAAAGTTGAAAATGGCTCAGATTTTAAGCCTACATGATCTAGCAGATAGTGAGGCTGTGAAACAGGCTGAGGACAAGAAGGAAAGGAGTAAGTGTGGGAAGTCAAATAAAGAGTCCCACTGAGGACCAATTACGTTGAGGTTGCCTGCAACATGCCCCACATTTTTTCTTGTATTACAGAATGTATATGCGCATACACATCTCTCTTTCTGTGTTACAGAGTCCTCTTGGGTACAGATATGATCGTAGTAATTGATATAAGCCTCCCTTTTGCCTGGCAACGGCTACTTAAACTAGAGTGAGGATGCGGCTATAGGATGAGCATGTGCCCCTTCTCACCTGCTTCCCAGGAGGGAAAATTACTATCACATGGTAAAAGATGATTTTGGCTTCTGAATTCATGAAGCAAATTGTGTTTCTGTCCTGTGAATCTAAAATAAATACCAAATTTTTAGTCAAAAAAAAAATGTTCACTTTGGGAATCATGACCAGTCATGGCATTTCGATCAGGCTGGTCCTTTGGTGTAACTCCCACTGCCATGCTGCCTGTTCCACACACCCACTTGTGTGCCACAGCTTTGCATCACCTGGCATACATTTTTATCTTTTCCTTTGTGTCTTTGGTTTGGGGCCATGGTTGGTTGTGTTTTCCTTCTGGAAACTATTTGATAAACAAGTCTTTTAATTAGCTCAATCAGTCTCTCAGAGGCTATTTTATCCCTGCAGCTCCCCTCTCTGTCCCTGTCTTTCTGTTCTGTTCTACTAGTGTCTTTTCCATCACCTGCTTCAGGCTTTTTTTTTTTTTTTTGGAACTAGGGATTGAACCCAGGGGCATTCTACCTGGGAACTACACCCTAGCTCTATTTTTAATTTTTTATTTTGAAACAGGGTCTCACTAAGTTGCAAAGGGCCTAAGTAGCTGAGGCTGGCCGCGAACCCGGTTCCTCCTGTCTCAGCCTCCCAAGTACCGGGATTACAAGCGTGCACCACCACACCTGGCTTACCTGCTTCAGGCTTTCTAGGAGAAGCTGGACAGGAGTCGCTGGTGTCCCTGTCAGTAGAAACAAGCACCGCCTCAGAGAATGGTGATGCTTCAGGACCAAGGACAGTGGCATGGGGTGGGGCGAGATTTATATTTTACGCTTGAGAGGTAATTTGTGCATCACAGGTATTTCATAAACAGGAAATCGACTTGAAAATATGAGTAGAAGGGTTAATGTGCATTTCTCTCAAATTAGCATGATCCTACCTACATATGTGAATGTTACACTAACTCAATTTTGTGTGCATAACTTTTTATTTTCTCTGTTGTGTAGGTGATAGAAAAAAATGTCGATCCTGAAACAATGCTGTTACCATATCTGAGGAAGAATCGTATCCTTTTCTTTGCTTCAAGTGTGTGTGTGTGTGTGTGTGTGTGTGAGAGAGAGAGAGAGAGAGAGAGAGACTGTTTAGCTCCACTGTCCTCATCAAATAATATTTCAAATATCTTTTTAGAGCCACACTGAGACATATGCTCTACCATTACAATTTTATGTTCATCTTTGAGAGACTCCTACATCTTAGTTTTATAGGCAGTGCACAATTGTGGCTGTCAGAAGAACCAAGTTCTTTCTGATCTCTGTTTTAGCACTAAATAGATGGTATAAAATGGAGAAATTAGCAAGAGGAATTAAAGCAATCAATGTTAAATGGGATTAACTAAACATCTTTTAGAATAAAGAGACAATATTTACACTCTATCTGCAATGATTAATCATCATATACATTAGAAAAAGAACTACAGTCAGGCATGGTGGTGCATACCTGTAATCCCAGTATTTGGAAGGCTATGACAGGGGGATCACAGGCTCGAGGCCAGCCTCAGCAACTTAGAGAGACCCTGTTTCAAAATAAAAAAATAAGAATGGGCTGGGAGGTGTAGCTCAGAGGTAGAATGCTTCAGGATTCAAGCCACAGGCCCTCCCCCACCCCACCAAAAAAAAAAAAAAGGAGGAAAGCGCAGAAATCTCCTGTGAAAAAAGTGGAAATTTTTAAAAAATTTAAATTTTAAAAGAAAAAAATGGAGAAATTAAACCTGAAAATGTTATCCTAGAAAAATGTCTCAGGCTTCTGTGCATGAACTGCAGTGGGTTTCCAGAGGTAGACTACACTAAATTTATGCAAAATTATGTGACAATTAGAGTTTATAAATTTTCCCTCTGGAGATAACGAAATTCCCCCAAGAGTACACAACTCCAAAGCATCAATAACTACTTTGCACACACATGCGCGTTCCTGAAAATCATCCAAGATCCTTGAACATAAAAACAATGAATACTGACTTCCTGGTCAGCCAGTACCTATGTGTAATATTTAAAGTTTGATTCACTGTGATTGACAGAAAACCCAAACAGTAGTAAACAGGATAGAAGGTAGAAGTTTCTTTCTTTCTTGTTGTGTTTGTTTAGGTTCTCCAGAAAGCGGACACCAAAAATGAAGTTAAATGTGTGAGGGTTTTATTAAGAGAAATGCCTGTGTGAAAAGAATTTGGGAGAAAGCCAGAGAAAGCCTGGGGAGGAGCCCTTAGACTGCAACGCTAGTCCAGCCCTTGGAAAGGAGAGGGAAAAAAGGTTGAGCGGAAGGGCCCTAGAGTGCCGGTCAGTCCATGGTGTGTACATCAAGGCTCTCGGTGGTTGGCAAGGGCTCCATGTCTCTCCACAGCGCTGAGTCACTGACAGAGATCAGCCCAGGGAAGGCAGGGCCATAGTGAAAACTGGGGTGCTTGACTCTTAGCACAGCAGCTGGGTCCCTTGCTCAGTTACCATCCCTGCTGAAGGAGGTACGTTCCCAAGGGCATGTTCCCATAGCTGTCATATTCTCAACTGGCAGTTTCTGACACTGAAAGGCAAAGAAATATGGCAAAATGGATACTATGACACAAATATTTCACAAATTATTTATAATTTCACATTTCACATCGTATGCCATCAAAGACTCAGATAAAGATGAGAACAAAAGGGCAATGTACTCATACCTTCAAATACTCAAACCCTTGCACGTAGAGACTCTTCCTTCTTTGGTTCGGCCCCATTTTTTGGCAACATGAGGTCCAGTTCATTTCCAAGGGAGGACACAAGCTATAACACACAAGTGGAAATGAAGAATTTACAAGACTAAAAGAGCAGCTGAGACATACATACATGATTTGAGAAATATGCATTTAACTGGACTATACATTTAAGAATCTGTGATGGTGCTATTTCTCAAGGTCAGGGCTATTCTAGAAAAAAATTTCTATTATGGAAAATGCATTATCTTTAACTATATTTCTTCCAGTCCGGCTCACAGGAACTAAGTATGGCTGTGGAGGGGGAGGCTGTGGTGCTTGTACGGTTATGATCTCACACTATGACCCCATCACCAAGAAGATAAGGTACCTTGCAGCAAAGTACAGATGTGGTTGAGATTTTACCGTTTTGAATTTTGTTTTATTCCTTCATTTTTGGTGAATATATATTGAGTGCCTACTATGTGAAAGGAACTGTGCTAAGCACTGAGGGTCCAACTAGGAATAAGGCAGACAAGGTCCCAGGAATATGAATGTATTGTCCATGTACATATATATTGTCTATCTTCCCTCAACCAGAATATACATTCTGCAAGTGCAGAGATTTTTATCTGTCTTGTTCACCAGTGAATCTTAGCATCTGAAACTCTGCCAGGCACATAGTAGGTACTCAATATATTTACATTTATTTATTAATGAATAATAACCTTCCAATCTTTCTTTTGTGCTTATTATATGGAAGGATACTGCACATACTGTTGAAAACCCTGTGTGTTTTGCTTGATTTTTCATGAATATCTTTTTAAAATAAATAAAAATTTATTTATTGGGTATGTACCAAATCCATAAAGGAAGGATAGGCACATTCATTGAGAGACATAATTTTCTCTGTGTATGTTCTATAATTTTGATGTGCCAAACCAATCCCCAAATAATGATCACTTAGACTATTTTTAGTTTTCATCGATAGGAGCAACATATCAATGAGCCTTCTTATAGATATATTTATGATTATGTCTATGATATTTTCCTTATGATACATCCATAGAGGTGGATTGCAGAATGAAAGAGTGTGCACATTTTAAAGTTTTTATGTCTTGCAGTGAAATGTATCCCAGAAGAGCTTAATTTATATTCTTGTAAGCAGTATATGAGTCCTATTTTCCCAAACCTTTGGTAATAATAGATGCTGATTTAAAAAAAAAACATTTGCCATTCTCTTTGTTAATATGGTGTTTCTCATTGCTTAATTTGAATCTCATGATTATTTTTGAGCATTTGCCTCGAGTCTTCACTGGCCACATGTGCTGTATGGTGGATGAGAGCATTTTAGGAGTCATTTTGAATTGAGCATTTTCTAGCTATTGTTTTTGTAGAATTGAAGAGTTCTGTATCCCACACTCTATTTCTTTTTCTGAAGAACAATGTCAAATGTATTTCATTGTGCCACTAACCCTTATCCCAGCATCTCCCTGAAAGATGGAATAAGCTCTAGGTGGATGGTTGGTTAGTACATGTAACTCGAGAATGTCAGCCCCTTGTTCAAGAAGAAAAACAATTAAGGTTAGCTGAAACTATGTTGAAATTAGAATTAGGATGCCTGATTTTAATCTTGCTGTTGACTCCGGCTGTGACCTTGAGTAAATCACTCTGATCTCAGACTCTATTTCTGTAAAGTAAGTGTGAGCTAAGGACGAGATGTAGAAGCAAAGCCTGGGGACATCGTACAAAACCTGCCCTATCGGCGGTGCTCAGTGAGGCTCAGTCCCTTTTCCCACTGGACACATTGTCATTTGGAATTTGTGCTTCTCTTTTTCATCCTGAAGACATCATCCAGCCAATGCCTGCCTGACCCCCATCTGTTCTCTGCATGGCACTGCCGTCACCACGGTCGAAGGCATAGGAAGCACCAAGACCAGAATCCACCCTGTTCAGGTGAGGGTGTGCCTCTCCTTACAGGGTTTCTGTGCTCGGAAAACCCTGAGTGACATCAAGAGTCCTTGAGATTAAGAGAGCAGGGTGGTCTGGGCCCAGCTGCTTGATCAATGTTAACAGATAAAACCCAGCTGGAGCCGAGAGTGAGACCCAAGGGATATTGGGGTATATGAGTGTTTTGCGACTAACAACTTGGGAAGGTGCTTTTGGAAGACTGGAGCACTTTTCCTTTTTTAAGAAAATGCTGATATGACCAAGTTTGTTTTCTCTATGTTCTAATTAGATGGGACCTCTCCGTCTTATATGCTCCAAACCCACAAAGGAAGGAGAGCCAGGTGCATTGAGGGACACAGTTTTCTTTCTTCTTTTCTCTCTTTCTTTCTTTCTCTTGTTCTTTCTTTCTTTTTGGTAAAGTGAAAAATAACATGATTATAAAACTGAAAATTGCCAGGCATGGTGGCGCACACTTGTAATCCCAGTACTTGGGAGGCTGAGATAGGAGGATCATGATGTGCCAGGTTCGTGATCCCACCAAAGACCACCAGTAGCCGATTCCGATGCAAAACACATGAGGGTCTTTTATTCAAGCTCGATCTTGGGCTCCTACCGTGCACCACCGCAGTGGTCACAGGGAGAAGCCCCTTGCTCTCCGAGAACAAAGCTTTTATCTCCCAAGGAGGCAACCCACCCCCCCCCTTTACATTGATAGGGTTGTTTAAAACATAAGCTTGTTGGCGTTCTCTGGTTGGTTTAACTTTCGCGCCTTAGGTAGGGGTCATCGTTAGGGAAGCCTTAACCTTGTATGGTGACCTCTTAGCCGGTTAGTGGGCCCGCAGTATCTTTGTCAGGATGGGCGGGGGCCTGCTGACTCTGGTCAGAGTAGCCTCGCCCAGCCCAAATTATCTGGATTCCTAAACCCAGGTGTGTTTGACACCATTGGCTATTTCTAGGGGTTGCTAGGGACAAGATCAGATTAGCATACTTAATGGTTTCTACAGGGTGTGGGGGCAATATGCTATAGAAACTTAACTTCTAGAAAACAGGTACTTAAGCCTATTCTACTTAAAGCTTTAACTAAAGCCTCTCATGGCTTTATTTTGGCTCTTCAATCGCAGGTTTGCAGCCAGCCTCAGCTACTTAGTGAGGTCCTCTGTAACCTAGTGAAATGCTGTTTCAAAATAAATAATTAAAAATTGGGCTGGGGATGTAGCTCGTATGTGGAATGCCCCTGGGTTCAATCCCCAGTACCACAAAAAAACCCCAAAAACAAACAAATAAAAAAAATGAAAGTTTCAGCTACCAAAAAGATTTGTTAAACTTAGGGCTTGTTCAGAAGACAGGTGATAGAGGCTGTCAAATTCTTCAGCATTTCTCCTAAAGCAGCACCTCTGTAGAGCTTTTGCCTCAAGTGCAAAGACACCTACAGCCACAGTGGTGCACGCCTAATCCCAATACTTGGGAGGCAGAGACAGGAGGATTGCAGGTTCGAGGTCAGACTCAGCAATTTAGCAAGATTCTATTTAAAAAAAAAAAGGCACTGGGTATGTAGCTTGGAAGTAGAATACTCCTACTCCTGGGTTTAATTCCCAGTACAAAAAAAAAAATACCTTCATTTCTGAGCTCTTTAAATTATTGATACATTGTTCTCCCAAATGCCATTGCTACTTGTGTTGATCTAAGTTAAAGACATTCATTTATGAGCAGTGGGTAGAAGAGGGACACAGAGGAGCAACATAGAAAATAGCCAAATTTCAGATTCTCTAGACATGAAGGAATCTTGGGTTCTGTTACGTGGCCATGCTCAAGCACAGGAATACTCTTTCGTTCTCAACTATTGCTGAGCTTCCATTGTTACGGTGCTGCCAGAAGTCAGCTTTCAAAGAGGACTTGTCTCTTGGGAGTTAGACTCCAAAGAGGGCGATATTTCCTGCTTGATTGTTTTCTGGATTAACGGTGGCGCTTCTTAAACTCCTATAGAGTATCAGTACAATAGTGGACAGACAAAAGGCACTAAGGAAATACTTGGAGATCTTTTTTCTTTTAAATTTCTCCACCTGAGTATAATTTGACTCATTTCTCTCAAGGACTTTCCTTGTCTAATGGATTCACCACCTCAACTGCACCTTGAAACCATCTAGGAATCTTTTCAAGATGTATGCCTGTGCCCCACTCTGGAGACTGAATTTTTCAGTTACCTTGGTGATTCCAGAGGCTGGGGACCGCTGCCTCATTGAAACTCTACAGCGGATGAGGCCCAGCAATCAGGACAATCCCCCAAAAGTAGGAAGCACCTGGGATGAGAAGGGCTTCCAGGGGCCTCTTCCCCATCTTTAATGTGCTTAAAAATCACCAGAGAACCTTGTGAAAATGCAGGTTCTGATTCAGTAGGTCTGGCCTGGGGCCCCAGATCTGCCTTTCTAACCTTTGTATCTTCCTAGGAGAGAATCGCCAAGTGCCATGGTACACAGTGTGGATTCTGCACCCCTGGAATGGTGATGTCCATCTACACGCTGCTCAGGAACCACCCGGAGCCCACTCTGGATCAGTTAACTGATGCTCTGGGCGGTAGGTTATGTGTATGGCTTTATTTTTAATGATGATAATGATGACAGCTAACATTGGCCACCTACCATATGCCACACAGGGTATTCAATGCTCTTTGAAGATTAGCTTACAACAACTTTATAAGATAGGTACTATTATTATCCCCATGTCATAGATGAGAAACTGAGGCTGGGAGACAGTAATTTATTTAAAGTTATGCCACCTCTATGTGGAAGAGTTGATTTGTTGAAATCAAGTTTCAAACTAGATCTGCACATTGCAGTTGGCTGATGTATTTCTTGAGCTTCTTTTAACCTATATGACTTTGCTCCTTTTTAAGTTGTTTGCTTGTTTTTTAATCATTTTAAAAGGCAATTTATAGCCGTGCATGGTGGTGCACTTCTGTAATCCTAGTACTTGGGAGGCCGAGACAGGAGAATCACAGGTTCGAGACCAGCCTCAGCAACTTAGTGAGACCCTGTTTCAAAATAAAAAGTAAAAAGGGCTGGGGGTGTAGGTCGGAAGTAGAGTGCCCCTGGGTTCAAACCCCAGTACAAAAACCCCTTGAAAAGAGACCAATTCTCTCTACAAGCTGTTCTTCTACCACTCTCTCCTATCGGTTGGGTGCTCTCAGCACCCTGGTGAGTACTAGAACTCTGTTGATGAACACTACATGAAGTCAAAGAGACTGAGGTCTTCTGGCGATACTTATTTCAAAGTACTGTCTATATCCACTCTGGAGCTATTTTATCAAGTTCAAGAGCTCAGTGTATATGTGTGGGGGGAGGGGATCTTCATCAACAAGGTTCTAAACAACTTCTTAAAAATAATCTCCTCTCAAATCCTCTGTCTGGTGCAATTCTCCATGACTCTTTTTTTTTTTTTTTTTTGCAGTACCGGGGATTGAACGCAGGGTCATTCTACCTCCGCGCTAAGCCCCCAGCCCTATTTTTTATGCTTTATTTTGAAACCGGGTCTCACGAAGTTGCGGAGGGCCTCACTAAGGAGAGAGAGAGAGAGAGAGAGAGAGAGAGAAACAGGGAGAGAGAGAGACAGGGAGAGAGAGAGAGACAGAGACAGAGCGAGAGCTGAGGCTGGCCGCGAACCCGGATCCTCTGGTCTCCGCCTCCCAAAGTACTGGGATTACAAGCATGCGCCACCACGCCCGGCTCAATTCTCCATGACTCTATTTGTCTTTGTCTCCTACTTCTGAAGAGCTCATCTCTCTGCTCAGAGGAAGTAAGACTGAAGCTCATGTGTATACTTCCTCTGCAAAATGTTCCAGGGAAAACCAGAGCAAATGGGAATAGAGAGGAGAGACACAGCACTCAAACTGTCTTCTGCCCAATTTACTTTAGGTCTCACCATGCATTTGATTTCATGGCTGCTTATGATGTAAACAAGTGAAAAGGAGTTCTCAAATTTTAGGGTATGAAGGTACATATGAGAAATTTATAAGTAGTCCCATTGCCAGAGAACTTGACTCAATGGCTTTGTTTTTCAAAGAAGACCTCAGATTGGGGATGGAGAAAGCACATGGGACCACTGTGAGAGAAACACTGGCCTGATGCTTTATTGTAAATAAATCGTGGGCTCAATTGCTTCCAAGTTTAATAACTTCCTTTGCTGCTATATAATGCCTGCGGTCTTTCTATCAACTGAAGCTTAACTCTCTTTTCTCTCTCTTTCTCTCCCTTGTAATAAATTGATAACTGCCACAGTAAGTATTAATAATGAGAGTTTTTCTTCATTAAAAACGAGAATAAAATCCTTCCATTTGCAATAACATGGATGAACCTAGAGGACATTATGCTAATTGAGTGAAATAAGCCAGACACAGAAGAGCAAATACTGCATGATCCCACTTATATGAGGAACCTAAAATAGTCAAATGCATAGAAGCAGAAAGTAGAATGGTGATTACCAGGGGCTGGGGAAAGGAAAAACAAGGCATTATTGGTCAAGGTTACAAAGTTTGATATGCAAAATGAGCAAGTCCTAGAGAGATACTTCACAGTATAGCTGCATAGTTATCAATTCTGCATTGTATACTTAAACATTTGCTAAGAGGGCAGATATTTTGTTAAGTGTCCTTATCACTGAATGAATGAATGAATGAATGAATGAATGAAAATAGATGGCAGGAAGAAACTCAGAGGTAATGGATATATTATGGCATTGACTGTGGGAATGGCTTCATGGGTATGTACTTACCTCCAAACACATCAGGTTGTATACATTAAATATGTAAAACTTTTTGTATGTCAATAATACTTCCATTAAGTGTTTTTTTTAAGTTAAACTTGGCTCCTGAATGTGGCTGTAGAGCGAGTTTTTGGTGTAAGATCACTGTGTCATTTGAGCACCTATCACAAGCAGAGGCAGGCATAGAAACTGTTTACAGAAAGTACAGATGGCTGAACTGTTAAAATCTGCATCAAGATTCTCAAGGAAACACCCCAAGCTGCTGATGTAACAATTTGGCTGTGTAGGTTAAGTGGACTGAAATGTCAAACAGAGCATCCTTCTGGGATGGGATCCTTCTTTCTATCTCATGTTTGGCAGCCTGTGCCTCTGTCTCGGTCGCTCAGTTAAGAGCTGGGTTTTTCTCCTTCAGGTAATCTGTGCCGTTGCACTGGATATAGGCCCATAATTGATGCATGCAGGACTTTCTGTAAGGTAAGGAGAAAGGAACGCTTGGTTGAGTAAACTTTTCCCCAGTGAAACAAAGCTTGTGAGGTGTGATTAGTGGAACATCCATTATTACTAGTTCAGGGCTACTTCTATCTCAAGGACTATAGTTGCTATATTTTATTTGACTTGGGCTTATCCTCACTCACTGAGCTTCCCCTTGGTAGTCACATACTGAGCACCTAAGCATTTTGACATTGGCTACAGGTCATTGCTTGCAAGAGGCTGCTCCTGACCCGTTTGTGTGGGTCAGGTACCCTGCCTGGGCCTCCTGAAGCCCTCTGTGCATGCGCATGCCCAGTATGGCTTTGGTCACAATGTGGTGCCATTGCCCGGATGCTGTTCTCCCTCTTTACTAGTGTGTGGGCTGCTTGACAGCAGAGGCTGTACATCTCCAGGGCCAGTCACCATGCCCCGAGTAGCCTAATAACCAGTGTTTAGATGAATAAATGAACAAACAACCTTGAAATGGAGGGCAAAAGATCGCCTTTTGGAAATGAAACTATGAGACCATTGCATCGTAGATAAAAACAGAGTGAGGATAGCAGTACTTGTTAAGATTTATTGTTAGTATTTATAATACTAAATGTTAGTAATATTAATAAGTAATCATTTATAGTATTATTGCTATGTGCCAGGCTTGGTTATAAGATCTTTACATAGTTTAACTTATTTAATAATTGCAGCTACTCAAAATATCTTATAAGCTCAGTTTCTTATCAGAGTTACAAATGATCCTCTTTCATGACATCTAACAACATTGATTCTGTGTGGTGATGTTTCAACTGGTGTTCACCCGCTTCATTTCATATTTAGTAGAATCAGTATTGTCTTCCTACTGCTTTGTTTTTTTTCACCCATCAGACTTCTGGCTGCTGTCAAGGTAAAGAAAATGGGGTTTGCTGTTTGGATGGAGGGAAAAATGAACTGCCAGAACTTGAGGTGGAAAATGAGGTTAGTGAAATGCAAAGTTGTTAAAAGATTTTCTCTGAACATGAGCAGCTGAGCTACTCTTAGGAAGAATAAATTGCTCCCCAATTTGATGACGTTGAGCTATGTCAACATGTTACCTCTCATTCTCACTCCACTTACATTAAAAGAAATCAGACTAAGAAGGAGCAGGGGAGATGGAGAGAGGATGGTTAACAAGTACAGGGGTGCAGTGGGATAGCAGGAATACCTTGGAACTGTTCGATAGCACAGTAGGATAACTATGGTTGACAAGTATTAATTGAATGTTTCAAAATAGGTAGTAGAGACAATTTTGAATGTTCTCATCACGAAAAAAAAATGATAAATGTCTCAGGCGATAGATATGCCAATTACCCTGATCTGATCATTACACATTGTATACATGTATTAAAAACACATTGTACCATAAGAATATGTACAATTACTAGGTGTCAATTAAAAATAAAAATACATTTAAAAGATCTGCCCTACAACTTTCATTTCAAATATCAGTCCCATTCAAATATAACTATATAAAGGAGAAAGGACAGATTGATCCCTACTGTCTCTTGGTTTTTAAAAAGCATTTTTCAAGCTTTTCCCATGGACTAGAAGCAAAGTGGAGTTCTCAGGAAACAGACCAGGCAGATAAAGTAATGATAGGAGAGGTGGCAATTCAGGAACCATCCTTGTTCTTAGCTCAGTCTGGTGGTGTGGCCTGCCTCCCCTGCCTCCCCTGACTCCTCTGACATGTTTACAATACTGTCCCCTGACTCTGAAGAGACTGTGCAGGGAACTGAGGGCTTCAGAGGCCCACTGACCTCTGCACAATGACCAGATCTGTATTGGAGCCCTGACAGGGAGCTCAGAGGTGGTGGCTAACTAGCTGAGTATTTGGCTGTTTGCTGTATATCTGACTGTATGTCTGTCTTCTTCCAACCTCATTCCACAAAAGATTTAAAGTAGTTAGAGTTGCTGGGCATGGTGGTGCATGCCTATAATTCCAGTACTTGAGAGGCTGAGACAGGAGGATCGCAGGTTCAAGGCCACCCTCAGCAACTTAGCAAGATCCTGTTTCAAAATAAAAAAATAAAAAAAATAAGGCTGGGGATTTAGTTCAGAGGTAGAATACCCCTGAGTTCAATCCTCAGTACCACACTCAATCAGTCAATCAATCAGTCAGGTTATTGTTGCTTGATGACTATATAGTAGTCACCCCTTATCCACAATTTCATTCTCTGTGGTTTCAATTATTTGTAGTCAATTGTGGTCTGAAAATATTAAATAGAAAACTCCAGAAAAAAAGCAATTTATAAGTTTCAAACTGAAGGCTGTCCTGGGTAGTGTGATGAAATCTCACACTGTACTCCTCTGTCCCATCCAGAATGTGAATCATCTCTTTGTTCAGTGTATCCTCACTGTATATGCTACCCACCTATTGGTCACTTAGTAGTAATCTATGTTACCAGATCAACTGTCACAGTACTGTAGTGCTTGTGTTTAAGTCACCCTTATTTTACTTAATCGTGGCCTTAAAGCACAAGAGCAGTTAGGCTGGCAATAAAGTCTTCCTTTAAGTGAAAAGGAGAAAGTTATCAACATAATAGTGAAAGAGAACTGTATGCTGAAGATGTTAAGATTTACATCTTAACATCTTAAGAATGAGTTGGAAAAAACATAGTATATATAGGGTTCAGTTCAATCCACAGTTTCAGGCATCCACTGGGGTCTTGAGACATATCCCCCTAGAATAAGTGGGGACTACTATAACTTCTGGTATTTTTCTTTTAAAGATAAGTCCAAAACTCTTCTCAGAAGAGGCGTTTCTGCCATTGGATCCAACCCAGGAGCTGATATTTCCTCCAGAGCTTATGGTAAGGAGGTTAACAGTGAGTCTAGAAGATTCCTAGAGGAATTATTGGTGAGATGTCAGGAAGGGCATTTGCTTCTGGATTCTTCCAAAAGATGATTGACAGATAAGTAACAGCCATCTGCCACCCTTATCTCAAAATCTAAAGAGTATAGACCGGGGAAGAGGTGGGAACGTGAGGGTGGAACCACCACGAGGGGCCAGTTGACTGAAAGAAGGAGCTGGTGGTGTTTATAAAATATCACACAGTCATTACGTGCATAGATGTAGGTATGTTTTCCACTTCTAGTGTTGCTGAAGTTTATTCTTCCATAGGATGGGTTGACAAAATTCACCATGTTGATATATTTTTAAACATTAAAATAAGTTCCTCTGAGATATAACAGCACCAAAGGTATCTACATGGAGCAATTTCTAGAAGGAAAAAATACGGTCATATTTTATCCTGAACTCTGACTTATAAAGCTCTACTTTTAGGCCAAATTTTAATTTTTTAGAAGATCTGTATTTCCTTTCTCTGTCCTTACAATGATAAAGTGGAAACCGGTGGACATGCTATAAGGTATCTTGAATCTCTATTACCTTTTCAATAGATAATGGCTGATAAACCAATCCAAAAGACCAGGGTGTTTGGTGGTGATAGAATGATGTGGATTTCCCCAGTGACCCTGAAGGAACTTCTGGAAGCTAAATTCAAGTATCCCCAGGCTCCTGTGGTCATGGGGAACACCTCTGTAGGTATGTAGACCTTCAGAGACTTCTGATGAGGAAGTCAAGGAAAAGGGGAAAATAGCCTCATAGGTATATTGTCAGGAAAAGCAGTCAGAGCCGGGCGTGGTGGCGCACGCTTGTAATCCCAGTACTTTGGGAGGCGGAGACCGGAGGATCCGGGTTCGCGGCCAGCCTCAGCTCTCTCTCTCTCCCTGTCTCTCTCTCTCTCTCTCTCTCTCTCTCTCTCTCCTTAGCGAGGCCCTCCGCACCTTCGTGAGACC
>PVJS01040535.1:0-18394 GCA_004027185.1 Glis glis
TATTTGAAAAAAGGGATTTATCAGATGGGCTTACAGTTTGAAGCAATGTAGTCCCAGGTTCTGACTGCACGTGGAGAGTCAGAGGAACCAGTAGCTGGTCGAACGGTCTAAGAGCTGGAGTCTTAGGATGGGAGCAACCACTAATTCAGTCCCAGTCCAAGATGTGAAGATCAGGAAGCTCTTCGGAGAAACGATGGTGAAGTTTCAGTTCCAAGAGCTGGAGGCCGAGAAGATCAAGAAGCTCTTCAGAGAAAGGCGAAGCTGGTGGCCGACGATCTCAGGCGAGAGCAGATGTGTTTTCCTCGGAAAGAGTCGCACGCGCTCTGTGTGGCTTCTCCCTCTTTTATCTAAGTCCGCACCTATCAGAATCCTGCTGCCTACATTCAGGGCAGGGCTTTCTGTTTAATCTGCTGTTACACACCCAAAATCACATAATCTTGGGTGTGTCATGATCAGGTCAAGTTGACAACCTAGATTGACTATCACACTGAGGCTGGCCTCGAACCTGCTATCCTCCTGTCTTAGCCTCCCAAGTACTGGAATTACAGGCATGTGCCACCATGCTTGGTTTGAATTTTAAAATAGAAGGAAGTTTAACATGCTGTAATTAACATCCCCCCCTTTTTTCCAGGCATGTGGGCACATTCTATGACAGTACAGGACTATCAAGATCTTATAGACCGAGGATGGAGAAGGTAAAGCTCCTTTTGCTATAAAGAATCCTTCTGCTACTCTTCAGATACTTCTTATAATTGAAAAATAGGGTTTGCCTTTAAAATGTTTTCTTGTGTTGGCAAGAGATTGAAGAAAATGTTTATTATATTCTTTTGTGTAATGATTTTGTTCTCTTAAAAAATATTAGGAAAATTTCAAATATACACACAAGACAGTACATTATAATGAACTTTGTGTATCTGTCACTAAACTTCAGTAGTTATTAAAGTTCTGCCAATCTTATTTCATCGATTCTCATTGCTCTCCTTCCTCTCCACTCCCAAAATACTTACAGCAAATTACATCTGTAAATTATTACAGGTAGCAAATTATTACAGGTGTGTGTGTCTAGGAGAAAAGGAATTTTTTTCCTTTTGAGCCTATCCACCTTTATCGTACCTTACACAATATTTCTTTGTTACCTGTTATCCAGTTTTGATTAGATTTCTATATTGTCTGAAAAAGTCTTTTTTAATTATTCCATTAAGATCTACACGTTGCCTTTTTGGGAAGTTAATTTTTATGTAGATGGTGTTTATGCAACTCCTAGTAAAATTTCTTACGTAATCATAAACAGCATTAAATACTCTATAGTAATATTCTCTAGAAGACATGGGATTGTGCACACCAATTAAAACGTGACAACTTTCTTTAAATTTAATAACGATGCTCCAAAGGTATAGGTGAGATGTTGAAGTATTTTGTATACCATAGTAAGAAACTTTTTTTAAGTAGAGGGAGCCATTGAAGGATTTTAAGAGAAGAATGTGTGATGGATTTGTTTTGGAAGATCATTTAGATGACAGAGGTATTCCAGGGTGCGATCATGGAGACAGGAAGACGAGTTCTAGAAGTTACCGCACAATCCTGATATGAAATGATGAGCACTGTTGTCTTCGTGGCAGTGGTGATGGAGAGGAGGGACGCGTTTAAGATGCATTTTAGATGTAGTGACCTTGTCGATAGAACGTAGAGGTAGATTAGAGGGAAGAGTCTGAAATGACTCGAGCTTCCGGCTTGAGAACTGAATGAATGGTTCTGCCATTAGCCGAGATCTGGAGCGCATGGAGAGTCAGGCCAGTTTGTGGTGCTCTGTGCTGGTGCGTGTGGAATACCCAGGCGTGGATGTCACAGCAGCAGCGTGACATCATTCTCACATCGTCATGGCAGTTTGCGTTGCTCTCTGGTATTGGTGTATTGGTGGGAGGTGAGGGCATTGAAGGGATCACGGGGCTGGTGAGAAGGTAATTTAGACATAGGCGGTGCATATGTAGATGTTTAAGTTCTGGTCCTTGATATACCTACTTGAGGATTATTTAGGTTATGAAGAACAATTAAACCTGTGTGTTTTTACACTATTAGATTTTCTACCCTTCATTTAGTGTTCCAGTGATAATCTATTTTGGTACATGTGAAAAGTATACAAGACATTAACAAACTTTTTATAATTTTAGAAGCGGGAAATATGTATATAAACCTGTCATGAATCAGACATGCTGTCCTCAGTACACAATAAGGTAAGACTTAAAAACAAAAAGAACCTGTCATGTGAAGATTGTGTATAATTTTAAAGCAAAATCTTACACTTATTTAACGTTAATTTCTTTTTTTTTTGTGGTACTGGGGATTGAACCCAGGGGCATTCTACCTAAGAGCTACATGCCCAGCCTATATTTTATTCTTTATTTTGACACAGGGTCTCACCAAGTTGTGGAGGGCCTCACTAAGTAGCTGAGGCTAGCCATGAACCTGTGATCCTCCTGTCTCAGCCTCCCAAGTACTGGGATTACAAGTGTGCGCCACCACGCCTGGCCTTTTAATGTTAATTTCTACTTTAGGTACCCATTATAAAGAAAAGCAAATGTCTTTTCTACATACTGATGCTATATTCATATGCTGATGAATAGCTTTTAATAATACTGTTTAATTGGTGCTTGTTCAGGTCAGCATTCTTACAGCTATAATCGAAGAAAAGATTGACCACATAATTTAGAGGAAAAAGATTTGTTTTTTTACAGTTTTGGTTCAGTACATGTGAGGCCGAGGACTGCAGATCCTAGGGCATGGTGGTGGGAAGTGGAGAGAGGGAGAGCACGTGTGCTCCTCACATCATGGAGGCTGGAAGCAAAGAGATCAGGGAGAGGAGGAATCATATATAATCCTCAGGGCTGCACCCCCAGGGACCCACCTTCTCCAGCCCCACCCTACTGGCCTAGGCCATCAACCAGATAAATCCATTATAATGGATTTATGCACTGGGATATAATCCTCATGACTCCAAACACCCAATTTATGAGCTCCTCAAGGGACCATTCTATAACCATAACAGTGCTGATATAAATAAGATGTGAGAAAAATACTTTATTGTTCTATTTAGCAATCTAGTCAATGGATGCTGTGAATTATTGGTAAATATTAAAAATACTTTTTTTTTTTGCAATACCGGGGATTGAACGCAGGGGCGTTCTACCTCCGCGCTACACCCCCGGCCCTATTTTTTTATGCTTTATTTTGAAACCGGGTCTCACGAAGTTGCGGAGGGCCTCACTAGGTAGAGAGAGGAGAGAGAGAGAGAGATCGTGCGCGCATGCGCGCGCTGAGGTTGCTAACCCTATTTTTTATACTTTATTTTGAAACCGGGTCTCACGAAGTTGCGGAGGGCCTCACTAAGTAGAGAGAGAGAGAGCGTGAGCGAGAGAGAGCGAGCTGAGGCTGGGCGCGAACCCGGATCCTCCGGTCTCTGCCTCCCAAAGTACTGGGATTACAAGCGTGCGCCACCACGCCCGGCTTCAAAATACTTTCAAATATCAGATTTTTATAGTACTTAGCAGAGGATTTTTTCCATATTCTAATATATTGCTCGACACAGTGCTTGTAAGCAGATACTATACAGAAGCCTGTGGTAGGAGGAAGGCTTAAACCCAATGTGCCACAAACATTCAGAGTCCGCTTTTCTTAAAGGAAAGACTCTACCAAAAAGTCTATTTCCCACAAGGTGTTTGCTTGAGTTTTCATAATCATTTCCTATGTACCATCTCGTTTCATCCGAACATAGAAAAACTTTCCCTCCTTTTCTGATTACAAAGGTCATCTTTTTCTTTTTCTTTTTCTTTTGTGTAAAGTATGGAAAATACTTTAATATTTTGAAGTATGTATTTGTTCTCAATTTCAGTGTGTGCATATATTCTAGATAAATAAGATCACAAGTATATCTGTCACTTTTTTTTGTTTGATCCTTGCAGCTGCCGCCATTAGTTGCTGATAACTTGTTTTTGGCCATTTTGAGAATTTGATGAAAGCAAAAGTTCCTCCCTGTTTAAAGAAAAGGGGTGAGGCATATAGACAGATTTGTAACATTTTTTTTGCATCTTAGTTTTAGGATAATCATAGACTCCCAGTGGTCCACTGATCCTGATAAAGGACATCAGATTGGCAGATGATAAAGAAAAAAGAAGGGGTTCTGGTCTCTGACACCGTCTCATTTATTTCACAAATAGTAGAATGAAAACAGCTTTTCCGTCCTCTTTCAGCTTTTGTGGTTGTGAAGAGCTGGTACCCTTAAGGCTGAAGTGATTTTCCTTCAGGTTTCAGTTCATTAGATTATGGACGGGATTCTGTTCAAATACAGTTGAAGTTGTTGGCCTGAACCCTGAGGATTTCTATGATCAGAAAGGGCTGATTTCAGTTGATTAAAGTATCTACACTATATCCAATGCCTGTTACATGCAAAGCACTTTCTATGTACGTTGCCTTATGAGAAGAGTCTTAACATTGCAAAATGTGAGTTCTGCATTTGAGATGGAATAAAACATTTCCTGAACTGAACTGTTACCCTTTTTCTTTTTGGTTCAGGGCATTCTACCTCTAAGCTACACCCCAATCCCTCTCCCCTTTGAAACAGGGTCTCGCTAAGTTGCTGATGCTGGCCTTGAACCTGTGATCCTCCTGCCCCAGCCTCCCAAGTACTGGGATTATAGGCGTGGGCCACCACACCCAGCAGTTGTTAGTCTTTATAGAATTTCTTTGCATATCTGAATCTGACAGGGTCATTTTCCATGCTTACTCTTCTGATTACTTCTTTCACTACAGTAGTTACAGTGAGAACTTACATTAAGGAAGGAGATTAAATCTTGCAACATAGCTTCTTTTTTTTGTGTGTGGTACTGAGGCTGGAACCCAGGGACCTTCTCCCTCTAGTCTACACCCCCAGCCCTATTTTATTTTTTATTTGGAAACAGGGGCTAAGTTGCTGAGAGCATCTCTAAGTTGCTGAGGCTGGCTTTGAACCTACAATCCTCCTGCCTCAGCCTCCCAAGTACTGGGATTACAAATGTGCACCACCACTCCCAGAACAACTTAACTTTTTGATAGGCGGAAGTTAGGGGCTGCCCAGCATGTGAGTATATGTGAGGATGGACTTTTCTGGCTGTGAATTTTTTTGAAAAAAATTTAATTTTGTCAGAATTATGTATATCATAAAGTGTCAAATAGTTGCATAAAGCTTATTTTGGAAATTATCTGTCCCTGAAATACTCCTTTCTCTTTTCCTGTTTCCTAGTGGCAGTTACTATCAACACTTAACAAATTATTTTGGCTTTTTACCTCCATATCTTTAAGTAACATGCCTATATAATTTTAATTCTTACAGACACGCACCCTCCCCATTATTGCTGGTTCTCTCTATGGAGAATGAGGATTTAGCTTTCTTTTACCCCTATTCCCCTGCCACATTCAGGCTTCCTTTCGTCCTCATCCTCAACTTTCCATCTTAGAAGTAGTGTGATTTTGGCTAGATGGGTATCATTTGATTATAAATATGACTATATGAATGTGCTTTGTGCTGAGCATTGAGGTATTCTGTGATTACTTTTCTTGCACAAGTGTTTGCTTTCCTGCAGTTAATTGTTCTTGGTGGTGGTGTCTGCATAGTCTTCTGTGTACCTATCCCGTTTATTCTGAAACCCTCTCCCAGTCGTGTCTGTTTTCTTTTAGTATGTTCAAGTATGTCCAGCATTCCATCACTTTTATTTTTCTTTTTTTTTGTGGTACTGGGGATTGAACCCAGAGGCATTCTATCATCGAGCTACACCCCCAGCTAGGTTGATGACAGTCTCACTACTTGCTGAGGCTGTCCTCAAACCTGAGCTCCTTCTGTCTCAGCCTCCCAAGCACTGGGATTACGGGCGGGCACCACCACACCCCCTTACTTTTATCTTTTTTCTGATACTCTCTTAGAGTCTTCTGACCTGCTCTGGTCTGGACGGGTTGCCCTCCACACCTGATGCTTCACTGTCATCTCTCTTTATTATCATCTCGGGATTGCTCTTTGGCTCCTGAGTTCATCCCCGTCTCCTGTATCCTCTACCTTCTCTCTTGGATTATTCTCTTGTTTTAGGGAAGCACATCTTCCAACAATTCCTGAGAGAAAGTGCTGGAGTGCTACATTTTTTGAGACTTTGCATGTTTGAAAATGTGTTAACTGCAGCCGGGCGTGGTAGCACGCTTGTAATCCCAGTACTTGGGAGGCTGAGACCAGGGGATCCGGGTTCCCAGCCAGCCTCAGCTACTTAGTAAGGCTTCCGCAACTTCGTGAGACCCTGTTTCAAAATAAAGGATAAAAAATAGGGCCGAGGGTGTAGCTTGGAGGTGGAATGCCCCTGGGTTCAGTCCCCGGTACTGGGCAAAAAAAAAGAAAATGTGTTACTGCTCGAACTGAATTTATAGTTGTGTTGGTATGGAAGTGTAAGTGGGCAGTAATTTTCTTCTAGAATCTTGAAGGCTTTCTTCCACTGTTACCTCACTATTGTTGAGACTAAGTTCACTTTAAAATTTATTTTGTTTTCCTAGGTGCCGACCTTTACAGTTTCAGCCATCAAAATCTCACAAGAAAGTTTTGAAAAAAATGTTGAAATTTCTGGCTAAGGGGGAGATTTCCAAAGGAAATTTTGAGGGTAAGATGACACTGGGTCTAACTATTCCTTTTAAATTGATGTATCTTAGCCGGGTGTGGTAGCGCACGCTTGTAATCCCAGTACTTGGGAGGCTGAGACTGGAGGATCCGGGTTCACGGCCAGCCTCAGCTACTTAGTGAGGCCCTCTGCAACTTGGTGAGACCCGGTTTCAAAATAAAGGATAAAAAATAGGGTCGGGGGTGTAGCTCGGAGGTAGAACGCCGTTGGGTTCAATCCCCGGTACCGCAAAAAAAAAAAACTGATGTATCTTTTCCTCGTTCCCACTTTTGGACCTCTCAAGGTAGGTTAGGCGAGTGGGGTCACCAAAACTATGTACTGCTGCTGTGACGACAGTGACAGTCTTTAGTACTGCCATTACTGTCACCGCCGGCCCGAAATCAAGGATATGAACAACAGGTGCCAGTAGAGTCTCACTCTGAAGGAAAATTGAGGATCATTTTAAAGATGATGTGATTTCCTGGAGTTTATTGAAATTTTCCTTTTCCAAATGTTTTGACTACTCATCCAATTCTAGTAATATGCTTATGAAGTAAATAGAAAATGGGTATCTCTAAAAAAACATACTTCGTTGCAGCCTATACAATATTGTACAATCACTTTGTGGAGTAGTTTTTTTTTTAATGTTTGAATAAGGCTTTCCTTTAGTAAGTTGTATTGCCTGAAATTGTATTTTTATATGATAAATTTTGAATTATGAGTGACTTTCCTAATAGATAATTAGAAGCATTTAATTAACTTTGGTTGTAGATATTTTGCTTTTCAGATTTCTTAGTGTTTTTACTTTTTTACCTTTTTTTCTTAAGTTTTCCTATAGGCAGTGCATAGCACATAAGCCTAAAAACTGAGAATGCTGCCTATTCTCAGAGCTCTTTCTCACAGTTGCCATAGGAAACGCCTAATCCTGGGGACTCCCCACCCCGTCCTAGCTCATTAATTCATCCCATGAGTATGCTTTTGATGCCACAGCGTGCCAATCACTGCTGTGTGCACTAGAGATGCAGCGGCCAGCAAGGCAGGTAAGTTTTTTTTACCATGCATGCCCTGAGTGGACCAGGATTCAGGACAGCTTCGAGCATATTTGGCAGAGCTGTGGGTAACCAGGAGGCCAGAGGCTTAATTTTAGACTGTGCTGATTGAAGCATTGGAAATAGAATTTTAGTGCAGCTCTGGAATAGTATTATTGGTACATAACTTTAAAGGTTAAATAGATTTTGTTTGCTAGTCAATATACAGTTTTTTTGGTGTCCAGAAATCATGTTCTAAGTTTTGAAAGTTAGTACTCAGATAAGCTTTGAGGAGGCTGTCCATTTGCGAATTGATGGTTGCCTATCTTCTTATGTAGCTTTCACATTTGGCTCGTTATTTGACTTGTTATCGGCTTCTGAACTATTTGTGTCTGGAACTTAATTCATAGGAGTGATGTACTCATCAGGGTGAGAGCCTAAACAGCTGTGATGTGGAGATACCAAATTATAATGACTGAACAATGATAGCAGTCTGTTTCTTTCCTCTCATAATGGCCCAGTGGGGGTGTTCCAGATAGGCCAGTAGCTCTGCCCCCCCCCCCCCAGCCATTCTGGGACTTCATGGTGTGATTTCCAAGGTCACTCTGGTTTTTCTTAACCCAGCAAGGGGAGATGGGGAAAGGTAGAAGTCCTAGTCACAATTTTCTTTTAAAACAAGTGAGACAAAATTAGTCATACCAAATTCCATTGTCAGAGCTTGGTCACAACTTTGCAGAAGTACTGGTGGTGCACTCTCCTCTTACATACAGCTCTGTTACTTTGGAAGAGGAGAGAATGGATTTGGTGGACACACAGTAGTCCCTGCTACAGTGGGTAATGGGGGCATTCTAGTTCTGTGTTTATCTCAGCTGTGTCAGATGACCTAACTGGAGGGCTTTCATTTCTTTTCATTTGTAGATGAGCCCATGGATTCCACAGTGGAGGATGCTGTTGCTGGTGACTTTGCTTTAATAAATAAATTGGATATAAAGTGTGACCTTAAAACTCTTGGCGATGACCTCAAAGAGACCTTAGAGAGTGAAGAGAAGAGGAAAGAAAAAAACTCAAAGAAAGAAGAATCTAATGAGTTAATTGATTCACAAGCTATAGAAGAGAAGTTGGGCTCTGGTGAACCGTCACATTCAATTAAAGTTCATACAGTTCCTAAGCCGGGTATGAACATTTGATATTAGTCATATTAGCTCTTTCTCTTTTGTCTTGAGTCACTGTAATCCCAGGGCCCTACAGTTAGCAGAACGATGACCTATTCATGACATCTGTAACATAGAGCCCTCTTATATAAGTAGTTGCTACCTGGATTTAGACAGATCATGTCTTCTTAAACTACTATGCTTTAAAAGTCTGAAATAATAGCCTTATTTTCCCCAAATACAGAACTTTTCAAGAGTTTCACTTCATTTAATGCATTAGAGCCTTAGAGGTTTGAGAATCAAATTTTTGTCAGTGAAAAAGTATGGTGATAAACTTTGTTATTTTTAGCATTGTGAGACAATATAAATTATAGGTATTATGTCCAAAATGCAGATATTGTGAAATTCTTAGGTTTATCTTTCAAAAAATTTTTTTGTAATTAGAATAAATTTTACTTTTTTTAAAATAATACTGGGGATTGAACCCAGGGATATTCTACCTCTGAGCTACACACCTAGCCCTTTTTATTTTTTATTTTGAAATAGTGTCTTGCTAAGTTGCTCAGGGTCTTGCTAAGTTGTTGAGGCTGACCTTGAACCTGCAGTCCTTCTGTCTCAGCCTCCCAAGTACTGGGATTACAGGCATGTGCCACCATGCCCAGTTTAAATTTTACTTTATTTATTTATTTATTTTTTTGTGGTACCAGGGATTGAACGCAGGGGCGTTCTACCTCCGCGCTATGCCCCCGGCCCTATTTTTTATACTCTATTTTGAAACCGGGTCTCACGAAGTTGTGGAGGGCCTCACTACCGAGAGAGAGAGAGAGAGAGCTGAGGCTGGCCGCGAACCCGGATCCTCCAGTCTCTGCCTCCCAAAGTACTGGGATTACAAGCGTGCGCCACCACGCCCGGCTAAATTTTACTTTAAAAATGCCCAGATTTTAATATTTAACTTCATCTTTAAGAAAGTAAATTTTTTCCTATGTTCTCATTTATAAAGGAATTAGGTTTAAAAAAAATTTTTTTTTTGTGGTACTGGGGATGGAACCCAGGGGCATTCTATCTCCGAGCTACACCCCCAGCCCTATTTTTTTGTTTCTTTATTTTGAAACAGGGTCTCACTAAGTTGCAGAGGGCCTCACTAAGTAGCTGAGTCTGGCCGCCTGTCTCAGCCTCCCAAGTACTGGGATTATAAGTGTGCGCCACCACACCCAGCTAAAAAATTTATAGAACATTAAATGGGTTTTTTTTACATATATATGTGTATCTATATATGTTTGACTTTCTTGACATTACTTTGTGAGCCTCATTACTTCGAGGTACATGCTTGTGATCCCAGCAACTGGAGACTGAGGCAGGAACCCCAGCCTTTGTTTTCATTGCATTCCATTGGAAGTGTGAGGCCAGTATGGGCAGCTCACAGAAACCCTGTCTCAAAATAAAAAATAAAAAAAGGGCTGGGGATGTAGCTTAGTGATAGAGCACCTGTGTGTTCAATCCTTAGTACCACAAGAAAAAACAGATTATAAACTGTGAAGTTGGATAGTTAAGTTTTTGAATTAGTTTTTATATTTATTCATACTGATCCCAGGGAGAGACTTTAGTTTTTTTTTATTCTAAATTATATGCAAGTTAAAGTGTAGAAAACTTTCCTCTTGCACTTTTTGAATAGCTTTTTTCAGAAGTCTTTAATGATATTTAAGTTGATGTTAGTCTGAGATTTCATCTTAATTAGAATAGTCCAATGAAATACTATGAATGATTAGAGAGTTGGTTTCAACTCTATTTTGTGTGATAGGGGTTTTTTTTTTTTTTGCGGTAGTGGGGATTGAATGCAGGGGCGTTCTACCTCCGCGCTGCGCCCCCGGCCCTATTTATTATACTTTATTTTGAAACTGGGTCTCATGAAGTTGCGGAGGGCCTCACTAGGTAGAGAGAGAGAAAGAGAGAGACAGGGAGCTAAGACTGGTCGTGAACCCGGATCCTCCGGTCTCCGCCTCCCGAAGTACTGGGATTACAAACGTGCGTCATCACGACCGGCTCTAAATTATATGCAAGTTAAAGTGTAGAAAACTTTCCTCTTGCACTTTTTGAATAGCTTTTTTCAGAAGTCTCTAATGGTATTTAAGTTGATGTTAGTCTGAGATTTCATCTTAATTAGTAAGAATAGTCCAATGAAATACTATGAATGATTAGAGAGTTGGTTTCAACTCTTATTTTGTGTGATAGGGTTCTTTTATTAGTTTTATTTTTATTATAAAAATGACATAGTTTGTTAATTTTTTTAAAAAAGTCTTCATTATGGAGAATTTCAAACATAGGCAAGTGTTGATGGAGCAGTGTAATGAACTTCCATGTATCCTGTCCTTAATTTAAAGCAATTATTTACTCAGGATAGCTGCTTTTATTTCATCTGTACCCAAATCAAGTTCCTCCTCCTAGTATCATATTGAAGCAAATTCCAGACATTATGCCATACTATATTTCAGAATTCATCTCTAAAAGATAAGAATTTTAAAAAATGTATTCATGATACCATTATTACACCTAAATAAAATTTCTTAAAGCCATCAGTGTTCAATTCTAGTTTTAAATATTTGTGTCAGGGGTCAAATGATGCCCATGCAATTGGTTGATGCATTTAGAAAATCTCTTTTGATGTATAGTTTTCTTTTCCATTGTTTTCCTTTTTTCAATGTACAGGCTGTTGCTTGTTGAAGAATCCTAGTTTGTCTTGGGTTGTTTGTCCCACTCTGTATTTGACAGGTTACACCTGCAGTGCAGTTTAACCCGCTCTCCCACCTGTAAATTGATAGTTGGATCTAGAGCCTTTTATCAGATCCAAGGCTTAATTTTCTTTTGTCTTTTTGGAGGAGGCAAGTCTTAATCGTATTGGGGGGATTTATTTGAGTAAGGTTACTTCATGGGTGGTTGAGTGTTCTTTCGAGATACACATAATGTCTGAATGCCTCTCTTTTTCAGTGCCTAAACCATTCATTAGATATTCTATCATTCATTCCTTATTTACAGACTGGGATATTTCAATAATGAAACTTTCTTTCATATCTTTGTTTCCCATAAAAACCTAAAGCAAAGGCAGATCTTTTTATTTACCATTTTTCAGAATACCATCTAACAGTGACCAGTTAGGTTTCTTTGGAGTCTCTGTGAAGGGCTGGATCTGAGCCTGTTTCACTGCACCACTTGCTCCTGTGGCAGCTTCTTTATGTTGGTTTCTGCCTCGTTCTGACACAGTCCTTGCTCTGACATGGTGCTCTGGGTCATCGTGTACCTACATTTCCTCAAGCAGCTCTGGTTCCTTTTAGTGGGAAATGGCATTTAGAGATGATAGACTGGACTAGAGGCGCACATTACTGCTACTGGCCTGGCCCTTGTTTTCTACGTCCTTTCAGTGAACAGATTTATGAGGTCATGGGTTTATATTGATACTTCTTTTCAAATTCAGGACTGTAGTATTTTTATTATTATTTTGATTTTATATTCATATCTTCTTTCTTCTCCCCTGAGAAACTTGCTTCTCAAGGACATTGGGGATAGTAGAATTAGATTGGAATATTGCACAACTACCCATTTGCTTTATCCCACATTAACAACAGGTTTTAGAGTATCAATAACCTTACCTCCAGTGATACTATTACTAAAATATTAAAAACTTTTGCAGTTTTTTCTCTAGGATATTTCTAAGAATTGGAGACTTATTCTTTGATACCTAGAAACCTAACTGTAGAAACTATTGGATTTTCTTTGGAACCTATTTTATTTTTTAAAAATATTACATGTAAGCTGGGCGTGGTGGCGCACGCTTGTATTCCCAGTACTTGGGAGGCTGAGACAGGAGGATCTGGGTTCGCGGCCAGCCTCAGCTACTTAGTGAGGCCCTCTGCAACTTAGTGAGACCCTGTTTCAAAATAAAGAATAAAAAATAGGGCTCGGGGTGTAGCTTGGAGGTAGAATGCCCCTGGGTTCAATCCCCAGTACCACAAAAAATAAAAATAAAAATAAAAATAAAAATAAATTAGCCATAAGTACAAAGGTTTATTTCAGCCTCCTAATTCCATTTCAAAAATTTGTGAAAGTAATGTTTATTGTAGAAAATTTCAAATGCCGGGCGTGGTGGCGCACGCTTGTAATCCCAGTACTTTGGGAGGCGGAGACCGGAGGATCCAGCATCGCGGCCAGCCTCAGCACTCTCTCTCTGTTTTTCTCTCTCTCTCCCTCTCTCTCTCCCTAGTGAGGCCCTCCGCAACTTCGTGAGACCTGGTTTCAAAATAAAGTATAAAAAATAGGGCCAGGGGTGTAGCGTGGAGGTAGAAGCCCCTGGGTTCAATCCCCGGTACTGCAAAAAAAAAAAATTAAAGAAAAGAGTATGTTACAAAAAAGAAAATGAAAATCTTTTATTTCTAAACTCAATTAAAACGAATGTTAACATTGTGTTTTTTTCATGCTCTTTTTCTAAATATTTTTAATGTATGTATTTGCACATAACTTAAAAATTAAAAAAACATTTATATAATGAGAAATCCCCTAAAATGTCTAAAGCCTTAAAAATGGCTGAATGATATTCTGCTACTTCTAAAATTTGTGTAATCTATAATTGGACAGTTAAGATTATTTTAGTTCTTCATTTGTGTTTGTCATTATTTGCCTTTAACTCTTATTTTCTCAGGATATATTTTTTTGAAAAAGCCTTAGTAGATTAAAGACTATTGAAGTTTCTAGTTTATACTAGTTAAATATTTTATATTTTAAAGGATTATCAGCTTGACATTTGGTCTTTTCATTAGAACAAAACTCTTAACTAGAACTGAACTGAGTATTTAGAGAGGCACACAAATATGCTACATTAAACAAAGACTTTTTTCATTGAAAAAGCCTGCCAGTTTCATATTGATCAATACTCATATTGATCCCTGAGTATTTCTATGTTTTCAGTGCGGTCAGGGAATTGTCCCTAGAAATATGAGCCAGAGAAGCAGATGATATTAGATTAGATTAGATTATGTTCTACTTACAAAGGCAGAGAAATGGATGATATTTTAAATAAATAAAAGATTTTCAACAACAGAGCTGCCTTAGAAAGTTTCCACGACTGTTTCCTTCCCTTGGCAACTCCTGTGTCTAAGGTAGATTGTAAGATGAACTTAGAGCCTCTTACTGGAGCCTGGTGAAATTTACCCAAGAGCTAATCTAACTATTGGAACTCTTCGGAGTTTGTAGAATCTTTGAGATTCAGAAAAAAACATTTCTGGAGCTAAATGTGATCGATCTAATGTTTTGAAATTCTGTTTAGGCAAAGGGGCTGATTTGAGTAAGCCTCCATGTCGAAAAGCAAAGGAAATCCGAAAAGAGAGGAAAAGGTTAAAACTCATGCAGCAAAACCCAGCCGGAGGGGCTCAGGGTCAGCCGCCATCTCTGCTCCCACCAAAGGCTAAGTCCAACCAGCCCAGATCACTTGAAGATCTAATTTACGAATCTTTACCAGGGAATGCATCACACAAGCTAGAGGTACTTTGGAGGGTTTCTGTTGTTTTCATTTGTGGTTACCTTGTTTATTTTCTTAGAAGTTATACTCATCAGTTGATGTTTTGCTATTAAATAATGAGAAAGAGTTGGGATGGAATAGCATTGGTATTTTACTAAGTTAACTACTATTTGAGAGAAGTCTTTTTTTAAAGAATTTTTAAAAACACTTGAGGCAACTGGCTACTAAAATTGTGAAAACAATTCCAGTTTTAGCATGTTATTAAGCAGGCTTCTTAAGCTTTGGCTTTTTGTATCCCTTGATTGAAATTAAGTAGTTAGGACAAAAAATACTTTAAAAAACTTTTAGAAGTTTAGATAGTAAAAGAGCATAGATCTCAGTAGGCAAATCACTGTTTTACCCATTGTAATATTCTTGATCAAGGTAGCGACTAGTGTCACATATGCAAACCAACAGTTAGGAGTTAACTAAACAGTATTAAATTATACTACTGAAATCCTCTCTCCTTAAGAACTCCCAACCAATTTAAGCATAATATGAATATTTTTAGAGCTAAATTCCTTTTTTTCTAAATTGATATACATTTCCAGATCAAATCCAGATTTCTCAGTATTTCATCTATATAAAAGGACCAGCTGTGAGCACATATATGCTTGTAATCTCAGCTACTGGAGCAGGGGGTGTGAGGCTGGAGGATAGAAAATTTGAGGCCCGCCTGGGCAGCATAGTGAGATCCCCATCTCAAAATAAATGCATAAATACATAAAAATAAAATTCTTCTCTAAGACATTAGCCATAATACCATATTCTCATACCTCATTAGTAACTGGTCAGCCATTGAATTTATAGCTTAATATCATCTCAGAGTATCATTTTTAATGTTAGAACTATTACTAAAAGTTGATTTTTAGTAATCAATTTTTTTTGTGTGTGTGGTACTGGGGATTGAATCCACGAGCATTCTACCTCTGAGCTACACCCCAACCCTTTTTATTTTTCGTTTTGAAACAGGGTCTTGTTAGGTTGCTGAGAGTCTCGCTATGTTGCTGAGGCTGTCCTTGAACCTTTGATCCTCCTGTCTGAGCCTCCCAAGTACTGAGATTACAGACATGTGCCACCACGGCTGGTTAAAATCAACTTTGATTCATTCTGAACCTTAAGGCAATATATATATATTATCAGACATAAATTTATTGTAACAACTTTGACTGTTATTAACTACTTGGCTACTCTGATTTGGGTATTGACTTTTCTTCTTCCAAAATTGTAGAGTGTTGGAACACACTACTTAAATTATTTTATGAAAAGGCTTTTTATATTTTGATCATAAATACTAATGTATTCAGGGAACCAAGCACATCTCATGGAATAGTTCTATAAGCATCAACTTTTGCTTTTTTTTTTTTTGCACTTAGGCAAGCTCTCTACCACTGAGCTACATTCCTAGCACTTCATTTATTTATTTTTATGGTACTGGGGATTGAATGTGGAGCATCATACATGCTAGGCAAGTACCCTACCATTGAGCAGCATCTTTAGCCCTTATTGTTTTTTAAATTTTATTTTGAGACAGCATCTTGCTGAGTTGCCCAGGCTTGCTTCAGTCTTGCAGTCCTCCTGCTGAGCCTTCTGAGTAGCAGGTTTACAGGCCTGCACCAATGCTCCCCCCTACCTTTTGCTTTTTTGAGATTAGTCATCCACTGGGTGTCACTCTTTCTTCACTCTTAGAAGAGTTTCTTCTCATGGCATACATGATAAGTTCCCAGTTATGCCTTTATTGTATTTCATTTGATTTTGTTACACTGTTTTGTTTTGCTGATATATTTTAACTTCTTAGAAAGTAATAAATGTTAAAATATGTTTGCCATTGCTACCTGCAATTACTTCTTTTTACTCAGCCTCATTTTACATGTGAGAAAACTAAGGTAGAGAGGTTATTATTTGATTTAGGTAGTGACATCATAGGATCTGAGCAAAGGAAATCTAACTTCAGAGTCTTCGTTTTTAACCATGCTGTGAAGGAACACTTTGAGGGTTGCCTTTTGTACTTACAAATAAAGTAAGTTTAGAGTTAGTAATAATGAATGAAAATGTCCAGAAAATAATATTCACATTTTCAGTGTTTCTGATTGACTTACTGATGGTGAATTGTATACAACTAAAATTAGAGTAGATATTTGTGCTTGTGTCCTGAATGCTAGAAGGATCTTGCCAGTTTACAATAAAGGCAGGCTTGCATCATTCATCCATCAGAGGTGAGACTTAGAATTTAGAGGGAATCCTCCTTTGCCACCTTAAGGAGTCTGTAAGTTGCAGAAATAATTTTTATTTATTAAGTAGTTGACTTTATTAATGTTAAAGTATTATATGTGTATGCATTAATGTTTTTTGGAACTTGGTTTCATGAGCGGGAGTGACTGTCTATGCATATTCTGCAGAGTGAATAAATGAATTAATGAACATTGTTTTTTAACTCCTTCTGAAGGTGAGGGTGGTGAGATCATCTCCACCAAGTTCTCAGTTCAAAGCCACATTTCAGGAGTCTTACCAGGTCTATAAACGCTACCAGATGGTTATTCACAAGGACCCACCTGATAAACCGACTGTGAGCCAGGTCAGCAGGCCAGTTGTCATTTTTCTGTGCAAACAGAACTTTCCCCTCCATTTGATATCATTGTATGAAATCTTGATATATTTGTGGTACATTTATATTCAGTTTGCAGCTTATCTGCACTGTGAGTTAATGAACATTCTGAAAGTGCAAGTTTTACCTAGTGCCATGTTAAGTGCCAGTTATGTATGATTTTAAAGTGGAAAGTAACATGGGAAAGCTACCTTTATTGGATGCATTTACCTGAAAATGAGTAATAGAGCTCTAAGGTAAAATATCTATGAGGAAATCTTTATATTTATATGGTAGACATATATGGTTAGTGTACTTTATCCATATTTAAGAGTCATACATAGAGTTTGTGGCAGCTAAATTTTTTTTGTCAATGTACTACCCATGCACATCTCTAGAAAAGTGAGATAATAGAGTGTTTTAATGGATTTCCTTATACACTTATAATTTTATAGATAAATGACTCAGAAAAATCTAGAAGAGAAAAAGGAGTTAGCAACGGTATTGACTAGTATGTGCAGAGAACCATGGTAGGTGGATAGAGAAATAACCAGAATAAAACAAAAACAATTGCCCTGGCCCTTGTGAGTTTAAGATTTTTATAAGTATTAGTATAAAGTTAATGCTCAGATTGTGTGCCATTTGGCCCATTCGAGGGCTTTTTCTTTTTATGACAAATTTCAGTGCTGAGCTTTGGAAGTGGATTTGCGGAGACCTTACTCTAGCCTCACCTTCAGAAGCATATCATCAGGTAGAGACAGTCCAACGGCATTTGCTTGTATTTCCCTTGCTCTGAAGGTGAGGTTAGTGCCTGTCTCCTTTGAGGACCCAGAGTTCAAGTCATCCTTCAGCCAGTCCTTTTCTTTATATGTCAAGTACCAAATGACCATACACCAGGATCCGCCTGATGAATGTGGGAAGACCGAGGTACTGTTGTTACAAACGTTTTTATTCTATGTTGATGAGGTTGTCTGTGAAGAAGCTATATATGACCTTCTTATGCCATTTCCTTATGTTTTAAGTAGAGCTAATGTTCCTTAGCGGGTATTGCTGGACATTTATGAAAATGAGTCATACATGTAAATATTTTAAGTCCTTCAGAAAAAAGATTATAAATTCAAGAGATGTTCTTACTGTGTTTCTTGAGGAACTTGAATGTAGTGGGTTTATAGGTTCAGTTGTTTAGCCTAAGTCAGCAGACATTTACCAAGTGCCCATTGTGTGCCAGGTGGTGTGCCACAGAACAAAGGGAAGAGCCCGTGTTCAGGGAATTGAGGGCCACGTGGGAAAGACAGACCAATAAGCAAATATATCTTAACAAGAAGTGAGTGGGAGAGCTGGGCGTGGTGGCACACGCTTGTAATCCCAGTACTTTGGGAGACCGGAGGATCCGGGTTCACGGCCAGCCTCAGCTCTTGCGCGCTCTC
>PVJS01040536.1:7858-18496 GCA_004027185.1 Glis glis
GAGAGAGAGAGAGAGAGAGAGAGAGAGAGAGAGAGAGAGCTGAGGCTGGCCGCGAACCTGGAACCTCCGGTCTCAGCCTCCCAAAGTACTGGGATTACAAGCATGCGCCACCACGCCCAGCTTGTTCTATAGTTTTCATTGTAGACGTCTTTTACCTCTTTGATTAAGTTTGAAGTTATTGTGAATGCAATTGTTTTCTGGATTTCTTTCTCAGTGGATTCATAGTTGGCATATATGAAAGCTACTGATTTTTTTTAGGTTGATCTTGGATACAGCTACTTTGCTGAATTTGTTAATCAGCTCTAGTAGATTTTTGGTTGAGTTCTCTGGGTCTTCTAGATATAGGATTATATCATTTGCAAATAAAGATAATTTTAATTCTTCTTTTCCTATTTGAATTCCTTTGATATACTTCTCTTGTCTTATTGCTCTGGCAAGAGTTTCAGGGACTATATTGTAAAGGAGTGGTGATAGTGGGCATCCTTGTCTTGTTCCTGATTTTAAGGGGAATTCTGGCAATTTTCCCCCATTCAATATGATGTTGGCTTTGGGTTTCTTATATATTGACTTAATGATGTTGAGGTATGTTCCTTCTATTCCGATTTTCTGTAGAGTTCTTAGCATGAATGGGTGTTGAATTTTGTCAAATGCTTTTCGTGCATCTATTGAAATGATCATGTGATTCTTGTTTTTTGTTCAATTTATATGGTCAATAACATGTATTGTTTTGTGTATGTTGAACCAGCCTTGCTTTCCTGGGATGAAACCAACTTGGTCATGGTGTATGATTTTCTCAATATGGTTTTGAATGCGCGTGGCTAGTATTTTATGATCTACAGAATCAATGCAATCCCTATCAAAATACCAATATCATTTTTCACAGATCTAGAAAAATTAGTCATTAATTTTATATGGAGAAACAAAAGACCCAGAATAGCCAAAGCAATTCTCAGCAATAAGAACCATGCAGGAAGCATCACAATTCCTGATTTCATATTGTATTACAGAGCTGTAGTAATAAAATCAGCATGGTATTGGCACAAAAACAGACACATAGACCAGTGGAACAGAATAGAAGATACAGAAACAAGTTTACAAAGTCATAGTCAATTGATTTTCAACAAAGGTGCTACACACATACATTGGAGAAAGGACAGTCTTTTCAACAAATGGTGCTGGGAAAACTGGTTATCTCCCTGTAGAAAAATGGAACAAAATCCTTACCTCTCACCCTGCACAAGAGTCAACTCAAGATGGATCAAAGACCTGGAAGTTAGACCAGAGTCTGTGAAATTATTAGAAGAAGGCATAGGTTCAACACTCCAACATATAGGCACAGGTAGAAACTTCCTCAACAAGACCTCCAAAGCATAGGAAATTAAAACAAGAATTAATAAGTGGGATAGCATTAAACTACAAAGCTTCTGCTCATCAAAGGAAGCCATCAGGAGTCTAAAGAGAAAGCCTATGGAATGGGAGAAGATCTTTGAAAGCTATCCCTTTGACAGAGGTCTAATATCTAGGATATACAAAGAACTTAAAAGACTTTACACTAAGAAAACAAATAATCTGATCAAGAAGTGGGCAACTGAAATGAATAGACACTTCACAGAGGAAGAGATACAAATGTCCAATAGATACATGAAAAAATGTTCAACATCATTAGCAATCAGGGAGATGCAAATCAAAACTACTCTAAGATTTCATCTAACCCCAATTAGAATGGCAATCACTAAGAAGTCAAACAACAACAAATGTTGGTGAGGATGTGGGGAAATTGGGACTCTTCTACACTGTTGGTGGGATTGCAAACTAGTTCAACCACTATGGAGATTAGTGTGGAGATTCCTCAGAAAACTGGGAATGGATCCACCATATGATCCGGTTATACCACTACTGGGTATCATACCAAAGGGATTGAAACTAGAAAACAACAGTAATATATGCATACCCATGTTCATAGCAGCACAATTCACAGTGGCCAAATTATGGAACCAACCTAGGTGTCTATCAGCAGATGAGTGGATTACAAAGTTGTGGGAAATCCACACAATGTAATTCTACTCAGCAATAAAAAGAACAAAATAACATCATTTGCAAGAAAATGGAAGGATCTGGAGAACATTATGTTAAGCGAGATCAGCCAATCACAAAAAAAGAAGGGACATATGTTTTCATTAATATGTACAACCTAGGGAGTAGTGTGGATACACAAGGGACTCCGGTTGGTAATGGAGAACCCTCAGTGGGGCAAGGGAAGTGGTACAAGGGAAGGGGAAGGGCAAGAAAGAAGCAAATCAGTGGAATTACTATCATAAACAATGTGTACATGTGAGAATATACCAACATCATTCTTGGTACTTCATATGGGTGGAGGGAGGCAGGGGGGGCACTAAGAGCTGTGTGCATGTATATTAACATCAAATAGATATTCATTGTGATGTGAGACTCCAATGCACCAATAAAAGCACATTAAAAAAATTTTAAGCTGGACACTCTCCTAGGTACTGGACATAGGATAGTAACTAGAACAAACTGATTTTCTAACACCATGGTGCTGACAATGTCAAATTTATCTCAGACAGGCACTTCCATATAATAGTAACAATTAAAAACTCCTCCAACTCTTTTGTATTTCCAGAAAGGACTATTGTTGTGGGGCCCAGAGTAAGTACAGGATGGTGATAAGGACATAACCCTGCCCATCCCATGCAGTCACAGATATACACTTAATTATATGACTATGACTGACCAAATCACAACATGCCTGTGCATGTCCATACTGGCAAAATGTGTGCCATTTTGCCTAGAACCCTATATAAGGAACAGGTCTGTATAATAAAGCTGCTGTTGTTTTCTTCCTGATGGTGATTCTGTGTGCTTTCTTCTCTCTGGGGATCTCACTGCTAAAACCTTCCCTGCAACCAGAACTGGCCTCTGACACTTGGCATAGCCAGCAGGATCAGGTGAGTATCCATAGTACACCTCTGGAGAAACAGCCCCAGGAGGGACAACCCAGAGCGGAGGAGATGTGGTTCCTTGCCTCCCTTGCTTCCTGGTAGCAGTCTGTCTGATGGCATAGACCCCGTCAGAAGATTGGGATGACATGAGTCCCCAGCCAGAAGTCCAGAAGGCTTTAAAAGTGCTGAAGCCACAGCAGGCAGGCCCCTGGTGCCCCTGGAGCAGGGCTCGGTGGACAGAAGAGGTGGTCTGTGCAATCAATGCATTCCAACCCCCCCCACCTAATCCAATCTCCACAATGCAAGGCCCTCAACCCTATCCACCATCGTACCAGAGACGTCCACCCTGGCCCGTTTCTAGGAGGAAGTGAGGCACTCAACCAACTTCCGGTCTAAGAAGTCCATCCCCACCTCCGTGCCAGGGGGCTTAATGGTACTGCAACTCCCAGGAGGATTAAAGGAGACTAGGAGGCTGCCCACATGGACCATGGAAAGGCAGGGCTGTGGTGCAACATGAGGCCACCTCCCCAGCTGCCCCAGGATGAGTGTGCCCAGCATCTGCTGGACCTGGTGGAGCAGCATCAGCAATAGCTCCTAGGAACCATGGCTACCCTCCTAGTCCTATATGTTGATAAGCCAGTGCACATAGTGACAGTCACCTTGGCCAGAATGGGAGATTTAAAAGTGTGCAGGTAGGGGCCCACAGCCCAAATGTGAGTGGTAATGGGGGAAAAGGGCTTTCAGTGGGATTGGGCTCCCAAGTTCCAGAAAAATAAGTCAGTAAATGAAGGGTCTGTAAAGGTCAGCCACAGGAAGATGTGGTTTGACCTAGTAGTGCCTGGACTGGCAGAGGAAAAGATAGAATGCCAGCCCAACAAAGTACTTTTGGTGCTCTAGCAGAAGCTTCACTTGAAGCAAAGGTATACCCCTTTTTCTCCAAAAAAGGCTGAGGGAATAGCTCGAGAGATATGTGTGGCTGATCTTCTCCTACAATAGGGAATTGGCTTGGTTACCTGGTTAGCAGGGGAACCAGCTGACCTGAGGCTGCATGTACAATTGACTATTTACTGGTCCCTCTGCAATGTGCAATGCATACTGGCATTGGTTGATATGGGAGCATGAAGTATCCTCCTCTTTGGCAATCCAGACAAATTTACCAAACCTAAGGCTGGCATAGAGGGTTATGGGGCCTTATCATTATGGTTCAAAGTGCCCGGGTGCTTTTGGAAATTGGATATCTGCCTCCTAAGTAAAATGATGAAATATGATGTGTATACATCCCCCATAGATGAGTACATCCTGTGCGTGGACATATTGTAGGGATTGACTGTACAGACAAGTACTGGAGAATTCCAGCTATGGGTTCATGTGGTAGACCATCACTAGAGAACATCTCCATCATGTTTTCTTACAACTACCCCAAGCTACGAGGATTGTGAATGTACAGCAGTACAAGTTACCAGGGGGCATGAGGAAATTGGACAAATGATACTGAAGCTAGAAGAGGAAAGTGTAATCCGCCTGACTCATAGTCCTTTCAACTCCCCTTTATGGCCAGTATGAAAACCTGACGGTTCCTGGTGCATGACAGTAGATTACACAGATCTTAATAAAGTGACACCACCCTTGCATGCAGTGATACTTGACACTTCAGAATTGATACATCACCTGTCACATGAACAGGGACAGTTCCATTACATTGTAGACTTGGCGAATGCCTTTTTCTCTATTGACATTACCTTGATGAAAACTGATGAAAAACAAAGCCAAGAAAAATTAGCTTTTACCTGAGAAGGGTGGCAATGGACCTTTTTTGGTATTGCACCATTTGTCTTGGTCTGTTGGCACAGGAATTAGCCTCTTGGCAGAAGCCTGAGACTGTACAGTTGTACCATTATGTTAATGATATTATCCTAACTTCCGATTCTCTTGCAATTAGAAGCAGCTGTATGCAGCCTCTGAGCTGATCTCCAGGAATGGGGGTGGACTGTTAATGAAGACAAGGTCCAGGGACCTAGGTATTCTGTCAAAACTCTTGGGAGTTGTCTGGTCAGGTAAGATGAAGGTGATAGGCAAGATACTAGCCTATCCTTGACCAAAATGGTCAAGCAGTTACAGATGTATCTGTGCCTTTTGGGCTTTTGGCAAATGTTTATACCCCATTTAGCTATGCTTATGTGCCCCTTACATGGACTTTTCCATAAGAGGGCAACTTGGGATTGGACCCCTGAGATGGAAACTGCATTTACTGCCACCAAGAGGGTGATAGCACAGGCACAAACTGCAGGTAGTAGACCCTACCCTTCCTTACCTGCTAACAGTCCAAGGGGATGAGTCAGGTTTTGGATGGAGGTTATAGCAGAAACAAGACACTAGAAATAGCTCAACTGGATTTTGGTCATGACTATGGAAAGGGGCAGAAGCATACTATTCTCTCATTGAAAAACAGTTTTCGGATATATATGCTGTCCTTTTAGCTTGTGGACACATTACAGGTACTGGACCAGTGATGGTGAAGACCATTTACCCTACTGAAGGTTATCTGAGGTTCTGGACTTGGGCCATGCACACAGGGATAGCCCAAATACTCACTCTGACATAGTGCAATGTATACTTAGAGCAGTGAGCACAGTTTTCTAGTAGTCTTTTGTCTGAGCAGCTACATACTCTGCTGTGGCCAGTATATTTCCAATCAACAGCCCCCTTGGAACCCACAGAAGTGGGGGACACCTCAAGTCCCTGAGAGGAAGGGAGAGTCCCTAAATCCGCAGAAGCATGGTATACTGGTGGCTTCTCTCATGGGAAGCCACCCATGTGGGCATCTGTGGCCTTTAACCCCTGTACAGAGACCTTTTGATATGAGACTGCTGCCAGATGCTCTAGTCAATGGGCCGAACTCTGGGAAGTCTGGTTAGTTTTTATGAAGGAAACTGGGCTGTTGCATATCTGTACAAACAGCTGGGCAGTATACTGGGGATTATCCTTGTGGCTGCCCCAGTGGACAACACAAGACTGGTTGGTTGGCCACTACAAGTGCCAGGTCACATGGTGGTTCTACCCATTAGCCTTGTTCATTCCAGGTGGTTTTACTATAGATGTAGAACTACAGGTAGAAGCCTTAGCCCAACATGTTGCAGAAGCTTTAAATACATCCCATCAGTCTCTTTCCCTTTTAATGGATGAAACCACCCAGATGCGGAAGGTGGTTTTCCAGAATGGAAAGGCGTTAGATACGCTCACTGCTGCCCAGGATGGGACGTGTGCTCTTCTCCATGCAGAGTGCTGTATATACATTCCAGACCACCAGCAGCAGGTACAGCAAGCCTTAGCGGAGATGGATGTATATGTACAGGTTATTCAGGCCCTACAGGAAAACTCGCTTATAACTTGATGGAACTCACTGGGCTCCTCCATGGAGATAGGTATTGACTATCCTCACCTGTGTGACTGGAGGACTAATAGTCACCTGTTGCAACCTCTATTGCTGTTGCGGTCTTTGGGCTAAATGCAACACTCTCTGGGTCAAGTTGTGCACCACCACCCTGTAGGGGGTAGAGTGTGGGGCCCAGAGGAAGTACAGGCTGGCAGTAAGGACATGACCCCACTCATCCCACACAGTCGCATATACACAGTTATATAAGCATGACTGGACAAAATAAAACATACCTGCACACGTCCACACTGGCATGACGTGTGCCATTTTGCCCAGAACCGTATATAAAGAAAGGGTCTGTAGAATAAAGCTGCTGTTGTTTTTCTGATGGCAACTCTGTGTGCTTTCTTCTCTCTGGGATCTCACTGCTGAAACGTCCCCTGCAACCCTCCTTACCTATGAAAATTGCAAAGCACAATTGGATGTACCTTTGTTTACTCATGAAAAGACCAGATTTGGCCCCTCCCAATTCCCATTATTTTTGCTTCATAAACATTAGCTGAACAGCTTGCACTCATTGACCAGTCTTAACAAAACACCAACTACCTTGAATTGACCAAATTTTAGTTATTTCCCCAGCCTTCTGAACTGGATCCACCCTAAGCTAGAGTTAGCCTGCAAACCCACCTTAATGACCCTCCCTTACAAGGCAAATGAGGGAGCTTTTTATTTTCTGGTAACTTCTGGTTACAATAAAAATTTTTCATACATAGGAAATAGACCAAGTAACCAATTTTTGGAAATGATTACAATTGCAATATTTAGGAAAAAATCTCATCATCGTTGTCCTATTAAGTGATCTTTTCACCTTACTCCCTGGTACGCAGTTCTCTCTAACCTTGTGTACTGCTTCCTGTAAAAGCAAAGCTCTTTTCTGACCAACCTTTGAGATGCATGCCCTTCTCATGGTCGGAACATTTACTTTATTGAAATCATCACCCTCTATTGCAGCAGTGTCTTTCCTGTCTTTTGCAAAAATACTTTTGAGTGTTTCCTGTCAGTCTGGATATTTTTTATTTAATAGTGTTTCTATACAAATAGATGATAGTTAATGTGTTTGATGTGAATTCATACAATATCTTTCCTGCTCATAGTTCATAATGTTCTTTAGAAACTGAAGAGAGTTGGTTAGTGTCATGCTCTACTTGTATTGCCTTATGCATTCCTAACAAAGAACATCTGGGCATTTGACCTAGATGGAAAGCAATGTGAATTTTATCTCATGGACTAAAATTATCAGACTGTAATAGCTGTTGGTGACCCGATATTGATAAGGATTACAATCCAGGATGTATGCTCAGGAAGAAATCATGTTTTTGCAACCAATGTTTTTGTGGGTTTGGTTAGTATGTATAACAGGTAACTTATGTGTAACATTCTCTATAATACTCAATCTTGTGATTCTCAGGTTTTTAGTTTCCATGACATTTACATCTCCTTTTCTGATTCCAATTGCCTAACAACATGAATTCTTTCCCCTTATTAGACCTACAGGTTGACTGCAAAGTTCCTTTAATTTATCATTAAAAATCAATATTTTTTCATTCATGCTCTCTTTCTCTTACACACATCTAGAGAAGAGAGAGAGAGAGAGAGAGAGAGAGAGAGAGAGAGATTCCTCCTGTATTATCTCAATGCTTAGCCTTTGTGTCTATGTTGCCTTTATTTCCTCCTTTACTCTTCACATATATCATAGATAATTTGGCTTCTTTTTTCTTGGATCAGATAAACCTATACATGTCAAAAAATAACTTCTTGATACACAAAGCATGGATATGGATTTCATTTCTGAGCAAGTAATGCAGAAGATCACTTTAATTGTAAGCCACCATTAACAACTTTGTTTTCTTTTGACATGAAATTCATAGTTTCTCAAGAATGTTAAGGTAGAAGCCCAAAATGAAAACAAGCACTGAATTTAAATTTGAATACTATACAGTTGGAATATACAAGTGAAATTCATGTTTGTGTTAATGTCCATGGGAATGAAGAAAGGAAATTGGTGTAGCAGGAGGGAAAAAGTACAAAAGGATGACATCATTTCCTAATCAGAAAAACAGCTAATGTTAAACCTGCCATTATTTTATCCTTTTGTAATTTTTCCTTGTACAGTTTTTTGGAGTTTTGCTTGTTTTTCTCCCAAAGTAGACAAACTATTGGAACATATACAAATATTTGCAAAGGAGACAACACTTTTATGTTCTTTCATCTATAGGCATGCTAAGATAAGCAGGATGCAATAAGTTACTATTTTTTTAATATGTTTTTTATTGGTGCATTGTAGTCTCACATCACAATGAGTATCAATTTCGTGCAATAAGTTATTAAATACTGACTAAATTACTGATATGTAGAAACTACCTAGGACACCATTCCTTTCCCTTTAATGATGGTAAGGGTTGATGTTTTACCATTTTTCACTGTAATTCACATGTGTTTCTCTTGACCCCTCTCTCATTCTGGATCTCACCTTCCTTCAACATGAAAAATGAAATGGCAGCAATAATACTTTTTTTTTCTTTTTTGAGATTTGCAAAACATCTGAGACTAGGGAACCATCTGCTGCTATCATGTAAACAGGCCAAAAGGACTGGGCAGAGGAGAAAATGTCTGGCAACAGAGTCTCATCAGCTGGCCCAGTTCCCCGCCAGGCTCCTGCCCCAGAGGTGGAGAGGACCCGGGGACACCAATTCTGGCTAGCATTTTGTGGGCATGTTGGTGTTCCAAAGAACAAGGAGCAGCTGCAGGGAGTAGGGGTGGTACAGCAGGTTGTGAAATGAGATATGGGCTTATGTCAGAGTCATTAAGCTTTTCTGATAAATGGGCTGCAAATTAATTGCTGGTTCCACTAATTAATTTATTTGAGTTGCTAAGATCCTCAGGCCTGGCTGTGGCTGTTCAGCAGAGCAGAGTGGGTCTTCAATAGAGAGAGTATTATGTTTTTCCTCCAAATAAAAAATTTGGAGTCATGCTTACTTATTGGTGCAGCTTTTCATACTATATCAGCAACAAAAATATTAAATGATTCAAAAATACTTCCAATGCCCAGAAATATTTTTGTGGTGATATTTGGAACCAGAAGTGATATTTGAAATTAGAAGTGAAATCAGACTGCAAATCCTCACAGATTACAATTGGATAGCTTGGAGAATGCCCCAAATACCATGAACAGGCCTGTGTGGATTTGTTGTCTTTGTTTTAACTGGTTAAGCATATATCTCTTGCCTAATGGGGAAACTGAGACATCTAAATAACAGAAATAGAAGGATAATATAGAAAAGTATATCCATCTACTTCAGAAATAAATTCTGATGTGTATATGCACACACATATGTAGATAGATCCACACATACAAGTATAAATGCATCTTGATATAGCTATGCACACCGTTTTTCTTCATTAAAATGAGTATACTTACTTAAGACAAAAATATTTTTATCCAATGTATGTCAATATGATTCACAGCATTGTTATTTTGTGGAGAAGGATGCACATAAACATAAAGCAAGAATCCACTCTTTATATATGTTTAAAGCAATTGTAATTATAAGCACTTAATTTAAAATTTATTTTCTACATCATTTTGGTTTTTGGTCTTTATAATTTGATTTAAAAATGATACATTTTCCTTAAAAGTACCAAATGCAAAAATAAAGTAGAAATTCAAAGTTCCTAAAACCCCACAAGTTCACAAAGATAAACACAAATAAACAGGTTTCATTAAACAAACATGAAATTGCAATTTATATACTTTTTGTAAATAGACATCTGTACATATGAAGTATGTACACTATGGATATATTTATAAATTATATTTTACTTTTGATCATCTAATGATATTTTTACTCATCTTTCCATATTAGTTGATTTAGTTATATTTCTTTTTAATGGTTTTATAATGTTCCCTTTCATAGATGACAGTATTTTTAATTAGAATCCATAAATGTGTAATTGATAGTTTTTATCTCTTTGTTGTTACAAACTATTCTTCCTTGAAAATCTTAATATTTAAAGTCTTCATTTATGCATGTGTTATTTCTGTTGAACAAATCACCATAACTAGAATCTTCTGCTAAAAGTATGCAGATACTTAATTTAAAATTGAGGAATTAACTGATTGTTTAGTTAAAAGGGAAATGTAGAAGTGATACTGCAATAGCAGCTAAAAGATGAGATGTTGTTTTGTAATGAATTAATCTCTCTCATTCATCTTTTTCATAGATACTCTTTTTTTTTTTTTTTTTT
>PVJS01040537.1:0-18389 GCA_004027185.1 Glis glis
ATGGGAGTAGGGAGAGTTCCACTGTAAGAGGTTAGTACAGAGTGTGGGCTCAATTATTCTCAGCAGATTCTTCAGCCTTTACTCTCTGTAAAAGTCTCCTTCACATACCCTCATATGGACATCAGGTCCAAGCTGAGTAATAGAGTTAAGATTTGGTGCCCAGAGCAGATTGAACCAAGTAAGCAGAGAATTCTGTTTCAAGGAGACATTTTTCCTGAATGTACATCAGCATGTCTTCTCCAAAACTTTGTTCATATATATATAACATGACATATATATAACAAAGTTCATATATATATATATGCTATGCATATATATAATGATATATATATAACAAAGTTCATATATATACGAATATATATATATATATATATATATATATAGGCTATGCACATACACTTACACATACATATGCACATACATAGCCTGGGATATATGTGTGTGTGTGTGTGTGTGTGTGTGTGTGTGTGTGTACTGTTCATATATATATATGAACAAAGTTTATATATATATATATATATTTGGGAGATTATTAATATATATAATCAGGCTATGTATGTGTACATGCATAGTATTAAGATGCAATTCATTTTATAATGGATATACTGTTTTAATAATAAACTTAGTGACCAGTTATGCTGAAAATAATACTCTATTAAACCATATATAAACAGTATACTTGACATTAGTTTTTTAGAAACACGAAATGCCTAATCAAAGCATTTTAAGCAATTTAACACTAGCATAAAATTTGAAGGCTGCGAGTAAAAGCATTAAAAGGAACCCCACTGAAGGCTAAGATGACGGTAACATCTGATCATCAAAAGACAGGCAGACAGGAGAAGAGGAGGGAGAGAAGCAGGAGCTTCGGTCACCTGTGCATGGAGTCTGGCGTGGAGCTTGTGGTCTGACAACCAGGGGTGCTTGAGAGCTTCACTGGCGCTTATTCTCCAACTAGAGGGAAATTCAGAGACTTAGTAGTAGGAACATACCAAAGGAGACTTGCCTCTGCCATTTGTCTTAGGCTGTGACCGCTGCTTTTGGTAGACCAGATAGCCAAATGTCAAATTCACAGTTTAAATCTGTCTTTTCTGGAATTATGTGCTAAAGATAATGGCATAGAGACCATCACACCCAATCAGGGTAACAACACTGGCAAGATATGGCAAGACAAATGACCAAAATTCTTGATAATTTAACATCTACTTCCAAATATAAGGAACCATTTTTGTGATATAACATCTGAGCCTCATAAATTGACTTAACAGACAGTAGAAGAGTACATCCCTGTTTTTGTGTGTGTAGTACTGGGGACTGAACCCAGGGGCATTCTACCTCTGAGCTATACCCCATCCCTACTTTATTTTTTATTTTGAAACAAGGTCTCACTAAATTACTGTGTGCTGGCCTGGAACCTGTGATCCTCTGGTCTCATCCTCCGAAGTACCAGAATTACAGGCGTGCACCACCACACCTGGCCATATATTGTTTTATTATAGTAAGAACAACATGCTACAATGATTCTTGATTATTACCAAAGCAATTTATATATTAAATCTTTTGAATATTTATTACTAACTTTCTAACTAAATTTTGAAGAGTTAGAAAGATAAGTAGATAGAGTTAATGTCAATATTAAGAGAGAGTATGTTAGATCCTTTACAAAAAAAACTATGTCCTTTTGGAGCTAGGAAAGGTTTATACAATTTGAGGAGATGATATGAGGAAGAATAATAGATATTATATTCTAATTTGAAGCTTTGCAATCTTGTTTGTTGTGCTAATACGTATGAGATTAAAATAACCTTTCAAAATAAAAACTATGAGTGGGACCATCTGAAATCTGCTTCTGAAAAATATCAAGTAGCTTCAAGCAGTCATGACGCTTCAGTTTGTAGAGTTGACTCAGTATAGTTGCTTTGTCCGATACCAAATATTTAAGCATAAGATTTGAAGAGGTGAGTCTCTACTCAGTGAATGTGTTGACAACATCACCATTAAAGACCCTAAACAGGGAGCAGTTATTAATAACAAAAAAAACCTGCACCTCCACCAACCTCAGATGGAAACGTAATTAACAACCACTGATTAATAGCATACACTTTCAGCATAGTATCTCCAAAGTCTTCCAATAGCTGACAGTGCCTAAAAAATGATTATTCCAGCACCCTAAAGTCAAACTTTTCAAGTCTTAACAATAACATCGTACTCATAATTAGACTTTAATAACAGTTCAGGTTTATTTTTGTACTCGAGGCATTTATTCTGTGATGATATTATTGGGCTTTGGCTTTAGCTTCATACAAGTATTAACTTTAAGACTAAGCCAGCCGCCCAGATGTTATCGGATGCTTCTTTGGTATTAACAAAGCCTCGGACTGCAGGAGTGAGCCGGGCACTGGAACTGAGCCCACGGGCCTGCCTGCCTTGGGGTCTGCTCTGCCCCAGCCTCAGTTTCTCCATTTGGGAAATAATGGTAGTTATGTCCACATACCACAGGATTATACGGAGGTTAAATAAGATAACACATAAAAGTATATGTGTGTGTATATAACATTAATATATCTGTAATACATATGTATAATAGATCCACAGTAATTGTGAATTTCTCATCCTCCAAACTTTGATAGGGTTGTCATTTTCTATTTGTTCACTGCCTGGAGTACAGTCCTGTGTAAATAATAATAATGACTTTGGCTGGTTATTGTGCCTTTCTATTAAGGACAAAGAAAATCACTATCTAAATGATCCCTCCTCTTGGCCTGGCTAAGTCCTCCTCACTCTTTAGGGACTCAGTTCTGGCCCTATCTTTGTGTTAACCACATTGTATTATTTCTTCTTAAAAATATCCATCTCTTCTGTTAGATCACTAGTTTACTAAAGCAAGGATTAGACTTTATACCTCTCTTCTCAATGCCCTGACACATTTCCTAGACTACAGTAGAGGTTCAGTTAAATGTTTGGATGAAGGAATTTCCCATCGGGCACCGTGTCAGACTTGCTACCAGTGTCGTTTCCCCCACTCCCCACAGAACCCTTCTTCCTATTGATTCGTGGTCATGCTTATTAATGGACCTAAAAGCCATAAAGACAATAAAACAACAAAGCGAGTATTATTGGCTCTGAAAATCTTAAATACTATCTACCATTATATGGTTTAGGCATAAAGCCATCGGAAACAGTGTGTTTGACAGATTAATTACAATATCCCTCTTCCTGTATGATTCTAAAATGCTAGCCCCTATATTTCAGCATTGTTCTTCTTCATCCACTGAGTTTTGAATTAATGTGGTTTTAGCAATGGAGAAAATAGAAGGCCGTGTAATATAGACCAGCTTCGTGTGTGGTCTTGGAGGAAGGTTCACTCGCATTTGAGTAACAGTTCTGCCCCTTATGAGCCATGCGATTGGGGACCCACTACTTAGAGTATCATCCATAACATAAAAATAATCATAACTTCTTCCCCTTGGAGTTGAGGGCAAGGGGTGGTGGTTAAAAGAGGTAATATCTAAAAACACTTGGTAGATGGACATAGTGCGCACGCCTGTAATCCCCATACTTGGGAGGCTGAGACAGGAGGATTGCAGGTTTGAGGTCAGCCTTAGCAACTTCGTGAGACCCTCAGAAACTTAGCAAAAACTTAAAGTGAAATTAAAATTTCAAAAAATTAAAAATGAAAAGGACTGAGCGTATACCTCAGAGGTAGAATGCCCCCGGATTTAAACCCCAGTACCAAAAAAAAAAAAAGGAAAGAAAGAGAAGAAAAGAAAAGCATTTGGTACCATTGGTACCATCCTGACCATAATAGATTCTCAGAAATGGTAGTTAAGTACTTGGATACACAGGGCCATGCACATGCTTTTTAGAGGTGAAAGGAATCGAGGCTGAGTAGCCTGAGGCCTAGCAGCAGAACTTGATGGCTAGGGCTTGGTTGTAAAAAGCAGAAAGATAGAAAAGACCAACCCTAATGCCTATGACCAAAGCAGGCCCCAGATCTCAGCAGATCGAGTTTGCGCCAAACCTAATTGTGTTAACACCTTGCACAAGCATCATAGACATCACTAGAGGAATGGATCCTACAGTACCCTGGGGGTACATACCGCTTCCTGACTAGCCCTGCTTCTCCCAAATGCAAGAGGAACTTGGATTACCTCTTCTCCTTAATCAGGAGCTTAGAGATGAACTCCCTGGCCTCGTCGGAGATGTCCCGAAATTCCTCATCCTCTAAGTCCCACCTGCACGCCAGGACATTGTTCAGTGTCTCTGCGTCATTATCACCCAGGAAAGGGGACAGACCGCTGAGTCTACAAGAGGTAGGATCCAGAGTGAGTACTTTCTAAAATAGCCCCAAACACTTTACAGACAGGCTGCTTTGTTTGGGGTTCTGTCGTTTAAATTCAGGGGAGAAAAATAAGCTAACAATGAAGCAATCCACTATTGCAACCAAGAAAATGCTCACGTCCCCACCCCAGCCCCTCATCAAACAGCTGCAGCAATCAAAGCCACAGCTGCACACCAGCATGAGTCTCAGCACATAGTACAAGTTCCTTGATAAAGCACTGGACAGCTGGCCAAGTGCTGTCCCACACTCAGAAGACACACACCAGGAATGTCACCTCTGAGGAGTAAGGCTAAGGAGTCATTTAGGAGGTCAGTACATGAGGGTCTTTTAAAAATTACATTTAGGGCTGGGTGTGGTGGAGCACACCTATAATCCCAGTACTTGGGAGGTTGAGACAGGAGGATCACAGATTTAAGGCCAGCCTCAACAACATAACGAGACCCTGTTTCAAAAAAAATTTTTTTTTGCCGGGTGTGTTTGCGCACACTTGTAATCCCAGTACTTGGGAGGCTGAGACAGGAGGATCCGGGTTCATGGCCAGCCTCAGCTGTTTAGTGAGACCCTCCGCAACTTAGTGAGACCCTGTTTCAAAATAAAGAATAAAAAATAGGGCTGGGGGTGTAGCATGGAGGTAGAATGCCCCTGGGTTCAATCCCCAGTACTGCAAAAAAAAAAAAATTTTTTTTAAAGGGCTGGGGTGTAACTTGGAGGTAGAATGCCCCTGGGTTCAATCCCCAATACTAGTAATAACAACAATAGCAATAATATAACAGTAATAAATATTTACTTTTATGTAATTATATGATGTCTAGTGATTTCTAAAGAGACATACATCCACTTTTTCAGATGATGTGGGGGAAAAGAATTCATTTCTTTCACCCATACGATTCAACAGAACCTAGAAAGCAACTGAAAATGGAATGGTGTTATTTATTTTTAAAAGGTCTAAATGAGGGCTTTTATTCAGAAGAGCCACACTTCACAGGATAGGCCCAGGCTGAGGACAGTGTGGGAGAGAGGCTGCCGGGCTGCTTACAGCATGTAGGTGATGACCCCCACGCTCCACATGTCAGTCGAAAAGGAGACAAAATCGTAGTTCACAACTTCAGGGGCGAGAAATTCTGGGGTTCCAAAGTTTACCTTCAGCTTCTCTCTGGGTTTGTATCTGAAATCAAGGAGACAAAGTAGAAGGAGAGAGAGTGTCAATCAAAAACAAAAAAATCATAAACATAAAAAATGCTCTCTAGCTGGGCGTGGTGGCGCACGCTTGTAATCCCAGTACTTTGGGAGGCGGAGACCAGAGGATCCGGGTTCGCGGCCAGCCTCAGCTCTCTCTCTCTCTCTCTCTCTCTCTCTCTCTCTCTCCCTGTCTCTCTCTCTCTACTTAGTGAGGCCCTCCGCAACTTCATGAGACCCAATTTCAAAATAAAGTATAAAAAAAAAATAGGGCCGGGGCTGTAGCTCGGAGGTAGAACGCCCCTGGGTTCAATCCCCAGTACTGCAAAAAAAAAAAAAAAAATGCTGTCTATGAGAAAAGAAACCCCATAACATCAGCTACATAGCTAACTTGAAATAAGCAGACTTTAGATATTTGCATACCCATGCTTATAGCAGCACAATTCACAATAGCCAAATTATGGAAACAACCTAGGTGTCCGTTAACAGATGAATGGATAGGGAAAATGTGGTATATACACACAGTGGAGTTTTACTCAGCCATAAAGAAGAACAAAATTATGTCATTTGCGGGAAAATTGATCAAACTTGAGAACATTATGCTAAATGAGATCGGACAGTCTCAGAAAGTCAAGGGTCATGCGTTTTCTCTCATATATGGAAGCTAGAGAGAAAATAGGAAAGAAAAGGGACTTCAGATAAAAGAAGAGAGACACCAGTGGAAGAGTGGAACTGTTTGGGGTAGAAAGAAGGAGAGGGGAAAAGGAGGCTTGGAAACAGATCAAATAATGTTATGTTCATATATGAAGGTATCACTACCAATTTCACTAACATGTACAGGGAGGGAGGAGGGTGGGGTGCGGAGGGAAACACACCAACGGCTGTGTGCATGTATAAATGTATCACTTTGAATCGCACTATGTTATATAATTACAATGCACCAATAAAAGCATAAAAATTCTATTATCAGAAAAAATAAGTAGGCTTTAAAGGAAATTGCATATTTGTGCTTGGGTCAAAACTTGTACAGAGGTTCCAGGAGTTTCAAGAATCAAAATTCATACTATAAAAATTCATACTATAAAGCCTTAATAATCTGGAACAGTGCCGGGCGTGGTGGCGCACGCTTGTAATCCCAGTACTTTGGGAGGCGGAGACCGGAGAATCGGGGTTCGCGGCCAGCCTCAGCTCTCTCTCTCTCTCTCTCTCTCTCTCCCTGTCTCTCTCTATTTAGTGAGGCCCTCCGCAACTTCATGAGACCCGGTTTCAAAATAAAGTATAAAAAATAGGGCCGGGGGTGTAGCGCGGAGGTAGAACGCCCCTGGGTTCAATCCCCCGTACCGCAAAAAAAAAAAAAAAATCTGGAACAGTCGTGGAAAAAGCTACTCTGAATAATTAGAACATCTGAGTTATAGACTATGACATAAAGAAAGCCGATACAGTCCCTGACATGTAGAGGGCTTGAATAAGAATAAACAAAGTGCTGTACTGATCTATAACACACATTTTATGTGCATCGTTAATGTGCCGAATTGTTAATGTGTCCATGTAAACTCCTTGTTCCCTGACGAAGCTTACATGTGCCAAAACCCTCCGCGATCTTGTTTAAACTCTTAATGTTTTTTAAAGTAAATCTTCTCTATAGATGGAGCAAATATAAAAGACCATGGCAAACTCTCAACAAATGCTAAATTAATGGTTGTAACTTAATAAACATCACTGTATTAGGTTTTGATTTCTCACGTTTTTATTGCATGCATTATAGAAACTTCCGGAGACAAATCCCAAATTCGACAAGGTCAGGAAAATAGAATTTTTGTTCAATTAATTCTAAATGTGGACGGGACACCAAGGAGCATATCGGATTTATCTTTGCAAAGAATGAGCATCGATCGTGTCCCCGAACCCCATTCCTATACCTATATCCAAACAGACGTACCTTCTGGCCAATCCAAAATCAATAATTTTTATTTGCTTAGCATCCCGATTCACACACAGGATATTCTCAGGCTGCCAGGAGAAAGAGACACATTAGCAATGAAAACAACCATCCTTCACTCAAATTGTCCTTGAACCACAACTAAAAATACAACAATGCTCAGGAAAAACATATCAGGCCTTTCGCTTGGGGGCTGGCTTGTCTGCGTGGGTATTTTCTCCTTTAATTATGTGGTGGATGAGGTTGTGGGTCCGCTGCCAACCTTGCATTACCCTGCCTGGCCCTCTCCCTGGTTTTGCAGTTTACCATAATGCATGAGTTCAGGCAGAGGCCTTGGGGAAAGGGAGTGCAGAGGCTGTTTTAGTACTTCCCAGATGGACTGGTGGAGGCCGGCTAGGCTTGACACCAGCCCCTCCTAAAATTATTAAGTATGAATTTCCCCTTCTTGGAGGGATATTTTCCCAAAGATTTATGAGTTCCGAGAGAAATGGTCTGATGCACTTAAACAGCAACACCGAATATGCACTAGCACGTGAACTTTCCCGACTTCTAGATTTTCCCTTTGCGCTTTGTCTACAGGGAAGTCACATGTTAAAGGAAGTTTTTTCTCTCCTAGTCCTTCTTCATTCTCAGAAATTCCAAGGTTTGGCTGAGTTTAGTCTCAATGCTGAAGGCCCTTGACGAATGTTTCCTTGGAGTTAGACCCTGGTAAGAATTCACCCTCTTAATCTGACTGTCTTGGGGTAAAGGGGGATAAAAACAGGCAACAGCAATGTTTCTCAGAGCCCTAGAATATCTTACAAATGTGCCAGTATTTATTGGGATAGAAAAAGTGAGGTCTGGGAGAAATAAAGGACTTGATCCATAAAAGAGAAATAAAGTTTTTTTAAAAAAGAACCAAGAATGCTGGGCATGGTGGCACATGCTTGTAATCCCAGTACTTAGAAGGCTGAGACCAGGAGGATTGCAGGTTCAAGGCCAGCCTCGCCAACTTACTGAGACCCTGTTTCAAAATAAAAAATAAAATAGGGCTGGGGGTGTAGCCCAGAGGTAGAATGCCCCTGGGTTCAATCCCCAGTACCTCATAAGAAAAACGAGCCAAGAACTCTCAAACTCTAGTTTCAACCATTCCCTAAGAGCGCGGGGGGCGGGGGGTAGTGAAGGGACATTAGCACAGTCACCGAACACTAGGATCCCATTTCCCCATCCTTTAGGAGAGATCAGAGCTCCCCTACTTTCTGTACTAGTGAAACAGAGGTTCAAATGAAATCAGAAACTCAGGCACACTTTATAAAATGATGTAGTATCTCCTTATCAATATCCAATGTTCCATTTGGTTGGGTGTAATATCTTTGGGAGCCCTTTATTTAAAAAATAGAATCTCTAAAACAGATGTCTTTGGGTAAAAGCCATTTTATACAGAAGCCGGCGCTATGTAAGAACAGTTGGTTTCATAGTTAAATAACTGATAGATCATGTATAAAGGTCCAATTTTCAAAGAATACTATGGCATCAAAATATTGGTTTGCAGGGCTGGGGGTGTAGCTCAGAGGTAGAGCATCTTCCTAGAATGTGTAAGGTTTTGGGTTCAGTTCCCAGCACCATAGAAAAAATATACCTCAGCTACTTAGTGAGGCCCTCTGCAACTTAGTGAGACCCTGTTTCAAAATAAAGAACAAAAAATAGGGCTGGGGGTATAGCTCGGCGGTAGAATGCCCCTGGGTTCAATCCCCAGTACTGCAAAAAAAAAGAGAAAATATATATATATTTTGCAATATATATAAATATGTAATATATATATTGCAATATATATAAAACATATATATTGCAAAATGTAAAGAAACAGCTTTGAAGGCACTTCAAAAACTTAAATTTTTATGATTATGTAATTAAAGAATGTTTATTGAGTAAGAGCTGCAGGACAGAAAACTAGAACGGAGACCATTTTTAAATCACCTCCCACCTCCCTTACATAGTGACAAGCACTCAGTACTTTTGACCCTTTTCCTTCCAAGAAGCGTTCTCAAAAAGCTAGTCCTTAATGACCCATCCAGCTGTCACCTTTATTATTACCTTACATGAAGCCATAACTAAAATTGCCTATTGCGAGCCCTCCATCAACGTTATGAAGCCGCAGACGGAGCCATTTGACGTAGGCGAGGTCAGCTCCTGGCTCCAGCTGCCAGTCGAATCCCTTCAGGGATAGATGCAGAATATCCACCCTCCACGAAAGTGCTCATGAAAATATGCATTATCATACTCAGTTTATGGCCAGGGGCTTTGCCAATGATTTTTAACCTCTGACTTTGTCATTTTATAGACCGTTTCGCCGGGCCCTCCTCTTGCAGGACAGTGAATGGGAAAGGCAACACACATAAATCCAGACAGCAAGGGGAGCCAAGCTGCAGGAGAGAGGCCCGTGGAAGCTATTTAAGGAGGCTAGGTTTATTTAGCTGTGCAAGCCCTGGGGACTTGCGATGGCAGAACGTTATATAGACTACGTCCTTTATCTCACTGTCGTGCTGTGCAGACAGGGAAATGAGAGAACGATGGAGCCACACAAGAAGGCACACTTTACGATCCTTAGCTCCAGCACTGGGCTCGGTCAGTGTGCTTTGGTCTCCATCTTTTGTAGGTTTTAACTAGAACGATGTACAGGCCAATTCTAGGGACCTCATAATAAGAGAGAGATAAAAAGGGAAGGGACAGCTGGGCGTGGTGGCGCACGCCTGTAATCCCAGTACTTGGGAGGCTGAGACAGGAGGATCACAGGTTCGAGGACAGCCTGAGCAAGTAGTGAGGCTCCCATCAACCTAGCAAGACCCTGTTTCAAAATAAAAATTAAGAAAGTAATAAGACTGGGGGTGTAGCTTGGAGGTTGAATGCCCCGGAGTTCAATCCCCAGCCCCAAAAAGAAAAACAAAGGAGGGACAGTAAGTAAGAGGAGAAAGGAAAAGGCTTGGCTTCTCTGGAGCTCTTTCTACCATTTCCATGGTGGTCCCTGGCCCACCCTCTCTGCTCCATTGCATTTCCTCTCCGCCCTCTGGCTGTCTTGTGTTCTATTCTCTACAGTTTCTAACTCACTACTCCAGCAAGATCATAGAAAATCCAAAGTCCAGAGCTTCCTGAAAGATATCAAGAGAATGCTGGGATTCTTACAGACCAGGAAAGTTTGGCTACTACCAAGGGATTCTGAGTTAGCTAAAATCCTCTAGCTTACAAACCCTGATAATAAGAAGGATCTGACAAGAATACTATGGTGGTGGTTTTAATTCTAAACTTTTAGGGAAACCACCCTCCCATGATGATTTCTTTAACACAGGCAAGTTATCAGAATCTGAACAGCAGTCTCTAAAGATAGACATGCAAATAGTAGTCCCTAAAGAGAATGACAGAAATTGAGGATAAGAATGCAAATTTTTTTAAAACTACATTTATTTTTTATTTTTATGTATTTATTTATTTATTTATTTATTTATTTATTTATTTATTTTTGATGGTACTGGGGATTGAACCCAGGGACATTCTACCTCCAAGCTACATCCCCGCCCTTTTTATTTTTTTATTTGGAAACAGGGCCTCACTAAGTTGCTGAGGGCCTCACTAAATTGCTGAGGCTGACTTCGAACCTGCGATCCTCCTGTCTCAGCCTCCCAAGTACTGGGATTACAGGCATGTGCCACCATGCCTGTCAAGAATGCAAATTTTTGCCACATGCAGTAGTACATGCCTGTAGTCCCAGCTACTTGGGAAGCTGAGACAGGAGGATCTCTTGAGCCCAGGAGTCTGAGACCAGCTGGGCAACATCGTGAGACCCCCCCCATCTCAAAAAAACAAAAACAAAAAACCCAGAATCAAGATTGTTTTAATTTCTGAAAATGTAATCAGCGACAGTAGGGCTGGTGTGTAGTATCTGACAGCATGGGGGAGGGGAGGGGGAGACTGCAGATTTGGTGGGATGAGAAACGTGCTCTTACCTTCAGGTCCAAGTGGAGGATGTACATCTGGTGCATGTGCCGTATCCCCTCACATATCTGCTTGATGAACAGGATGGTGTCAAACTCGGTCAAGTTGTACTTTTCATCAATGATGCGGTCAAACAGCTCCCCGCCCTCCACACTACAGAGGGGAGAGAGGAGAAGCTTAGTCCCGATCCCTTCACCACCACACCCTTTTCTTATGGCAACTTGCTGTGTAAGTTCCACTAACTCTTCCGAAAGATGTGTGCACAGTTATTTCTCTGCCTTCTTCGCATCATAAGATGGTCTTTATGTTGGAGGCCTTTGTCGTATCCACCTTCAATTTCACAAAGGGAAAAATCTCAAAGTCCCTTTCATGGGTAGCGACAGGTCTGGGGGTAGTCCACATGGACTGTTCTCTAACAGATACTGGAGACAAATACTGTGTCTAAGGACACGGCGGGGGTGGGGGGATTCTAAATACCCATGGTGGAAGGTGAGTCAGAGTCTCGGCCCTTCAAGTCCTCAGACTAAATGTGCTGAGAAAGTGCTTCTATGTGCCTGATGCTAAATACTTTGTTATCCAGGATGCCTTAATATACAATGATAACCAAACCCAAATGGGAAAAAACTGAACTGAATTACAATATCAATTCAGTGTTACTTAGAACCACTCATTTTCCCCTTCCTTCCTTCCTTTCTTCCTTCCTTCCTTCCTTCCTTCCTTCCTTCCTTCCTTCCTTCCTTCTTTCCTCCCTCCCTCCCTCCCTCCCTCCCTCCTTTCCTTTCCTTTCCTTTCTTCCTTCCTTCTGATCAAACCCAGGGCCTCTCACATGCTACACAAATACACTATTAATAAGCTACATGCCCAGCCCTGAACTACTCACTTTCTAGCTAGCGAGCCATTACATTTTTACAAAACATAATTCTAATTCTAAATTGAAATTCAATTCTAAACTGAAGCTTCCTAGTTCTAGTCATTAAGGATTTGACATGAACTTTGTATTAGTGGATACAGTAACCCCACCTTGTCTCAGTTTTGCTTCCCGAGGTTTTAGTTACCAACAGTCAACTGTGGTCAGTACAGTGCAATAAGATATGTTGATAGAGACCACATTGTATCATTTTATTAAAGTATATTATTATAATTGTTCTATTTTATTATTTTACTAATTTATAAATTGAACTTTATCATAGGTATGTATATATAGGTGAAATCATAGGATCTATAGGGCTTGGTACTATCCTTGGGTTCAAGCATCTGTTGGGGGTCTTGGTTCTGGAGATGGGGGGACTACAGTGTGTTGAAAATGAGGTGTAGTTCAAAGATCTCTTTCCTCTAGATTTCCCAGGATACAATTTAAGGTTGGTTCTTGACAATAGAGCTTAGCTATAGAGCTACCTCTACTCAGTCCTGCTCCTTGGTATCAATGAATCACATTAGGTGATGTAGAGCCATGCATCAATCTCCTTTCTGAAACTGATACGATTGTGCGATGCATGTGAATCAGAGCCCGTGGGCGTGGTTCTGCCCCTGCAGTCTCGTCCTGTGAGTCGTGGTGGAGGAAGCTGGTGAAGGAGGGCAGGAGGGAGGGGACACCTACTACTCCATGACCAGGATGATGTCGTTCTTGGACTCGAAGGCGTCATAGAGCTGAATGAGGTTCACGTGGTCCAGCTGGTTCATGACGCTGATCTCGTTCTTCACTTCCTCCTGAAAGGCAGGGACAGTGCTTTAGTGTGGCGGACACTGGCCGAGAGGGAGGGAGAGAGCCACCTCCCACCCCCCTCACCTTGTCCTTTGGGCCTCTGGTCTTAATGATCTTGGCCGCCAGTTTCAGGCCTGTTGCTTTCTCTTCACACTTGTGAACCTGGCCAAAACGCCCCCTGGCAGAGAAGAGGACACGAGTGAGGCACTGTCATCTGCCAGGTCCCACGGCAGCCACTGCCATTTCTCTTTCTGAATTTGTTGTTTTTTTTGTGTGTGTGTGGTACTGGGGATTGAACGCAGGGGCGTTCTACCTCCGCGCTACACCCCCGGCCCTATTTTTTATACTTTATTTTGAAACCGGGTCTCACAAAGTTGCGGAGGGCCTCACTAAGTAGAGGGAGAGAGAGACAGGGAGAAAGAGAGAGAGAGAGAGCTGAGGCTGGCCGCAAACCCGGATCCTCCGGTCTCCACCTCCCAAAGTACTGGGATTACAAGCGTGCGCCACCACGCCTGGCTCTCTTTCTGAATTTGAATGAGAAAAACCTATAGGTGCCTCTACTGTATCCAGTAAATTACTAGTACAGCGTTGCGTGTCAAGGTGTGGGCTGTGTTTCAGGACTCTACCCCAGACCTAGGGAGGCAGGAAGCCAGGGTGAGGCCTCAGAATTGGCATTTTCAGCCCATTCCTTGAATGATTCGTAAGCACACTATTGAGACCGGCTACTATTGACAACACAGAATCATTCTGAATACATATGAATGCAATAAGCTGGGCTTTGTAAGCACATGAACAATATAGCCCATGGGTCAGGTATATCAAAACCCTTTTAGAAACTGTGACAAAATAAAAAAGAATAATGATAATGCACATAGACACATATAACCCAAAGTGCATACTGTATAGTTGCCAATGAACTTTTTCATAGTTTAGCTTGAATATCAACCTGCATATGCTTTGTAAGACAATGTCTGCTGTGGATATGGGTGAAGTGTCCTCCAATGTTCATGTACTGGGTGCTTGGTCCTCAGTATGAAGTGTTGGGGTGGTGTGGAACCTTTAAGAGGGGGGATCTAGTAGGAAGTAATTACTTCATTAGGGGAACTGCCCTGAGAAGGAATTGACATAGTTTTTGTGGGATCCTGGTTATTTCTTATAACCAGGCCCCTCCCCATCTTTTCTGGCTTCCCATCTCACCCTGTGATCCCTGCTTCTTGCACTTCTTCCCACCATAATGTCTTCCACCATGAATTGACACAGCCAGGGCAGCCCTCACCAGAGCCCAGTCGAGGCCAGTGCCATGCTCTTGAATCTCCCGAAACTGGAAGCTAAATAACCCTTTCTCAATATAGCCAGCCTCAGGTATATCGTTAAAGAAACAGAAAACAGACTAATACATCTTGCAGATACAATCACATTCAGAAATGCACACTCATGAACAGTTTATAAATCTGATTTGCTCACTTTGATTCCTTATTTAGTAAAGTGAGATAGAACACATATCCCTGCTCTGAGCAATGGTGACTGTCATGGCAGGGAGTGAAAAGGGGGAGACTCCCAACAACGCAGAGAACTTGAACAAGGCCACAGTCCTGGAGCTGGCAGTGATGATGATGATAATGATGACGATAGCAACACTCGACAGATACAGGGGCAGTGATAGCCACCACATCTACCACCGCTTCCCACCCAGTGCAGAAGCAGGTGGGTCTTGGAGAATGACATGGGATTACTGTAAATATAGCCAAGAGGTAATTGCAGTTTCAACCACCATTCCAAGTGTAATCTCTGTTGGAGAATATGAACACAGCTCCAGGCGCCTCCTACATGGCAACTGATTAAGAAACTGCTTTTTGCCATCATTAGAATTGCCTGGCCCAGTAGTAGTGCCCCATCGCTGTGTGACACCATGGCTATCTCCATTCTCTGGCTCTCTCACATGATTTGTTCTGCAAGGACCTCAAGTAGAGGCCACTTCACAGGGTTCATGCAGGCCCACCAGACCAATAACCTCATGTTAACTAAATATGATGACCAGGGATTGTGTTAGGCAGCTTTCCATCACTATGACAAAATACCTAAGGTAAACAACTCAAAGAGGAAAGGTTTATTTAGGCCCATGGGTTCAGAGTTTCCATCCATGGTCATGTGGCCTGTTGCTTTGGGCCCGCAGCAGCACAGTACATCATGGAGGGAGCGTATGGCAGAGAAGTTGTTCACTTCACAGTGGCCAGGAGGCAAAAAGGGAGAGAGAGGAAGGGGCCAGGATCCCAGTGTCCCCTTGGAGGGCACATCCCCAATGACCTAACTTCCTTGCACTAGGCCCCTCCTCCTGAAGGTTCTGCCACCTCCACATAGTACCACAGGCTGGTGACCAAACCTTGACCATGCCTTGACCAAGCCTTGACCATGGGCCTTGGGAGAACACTCAAACTCAAACTATGGCAGAATTCTCTAGGGGCTCCAGGGCAGATGAACCCAGGAAGGTTTTCTGAGGATCCTGTGATCCTTGGCATGTTGCATTTCTGCCATAATTTAAAGATAAGCTGCTATCTCTTGAACGCCCTGCCACTAAACACAAGCATGGCACTTAATGACCTCTTCACATTTGTGTGGGTAGAGGAGGGTACAGAGGATTGAATTCAGGATCATTCAAACTCTGAGCTACACCCCTAGTCCTTTTTATTTTTTTTATTTTGAAACAGTCTTGCTAGGTTGCTGAGAGTCTCGCTAAGTTGCTGAGGCTGGTCTCATATCTGCAATCCTCCTGTCTTGGTCTCCCAAGTACTGGGATTACAGGCATGCACCACCACACCTGGCTTCTTCAAATCTTAAAGGCAAAAATGTACTCTCAAATGTGTTCTTCTAACATATTTGCTGAGTAAATACAGCAGCCAGTTTCTGAGTGGAGCCCAGAACAAAGAGATGATGGGTCACTGGTCCAGGCTTCAATACAACCAAGCAGATCGAATGGTGCCCAAAGAGGCAGAAAGGAAGGGAAAGGGGAGCCATTGAAAACCCTCGGCCAGAAAAACAGCACAAACCCTGGGAATCATTTCATAGTTTCTTCTGCAAATAACTATTCTCCTTCAGAGAAACTGGCTGGCTTGCCACTGAGGTCCCAGAAGACCCAAATACTGGAGACTTCCACGGCACCAGATCATGGTTTGGAATTCTCGTTTCTCCCTCAGCCAGTCCCCACAGTCCCATGGGGAATTGTCTATGATCAGCCTGCTGAGGAAGAAAAAGTTCAGGTGGTTCCATACCACAGAAGGAATATGGAGTGGGAAGAGGAAGCAGGAACTTTACAAAACCAACTAATTACACCCTAATGACCAATTGCAGAAACCCGTACTATAGTAGCCCTACATATTGTCCATGCATTGCTAAGTAAATTTTGTATATTTGCATGCAAGTTTTCTGCTTTCCTCTTCCTTTTTTTTTACAAAGACATGCTGATGGCAGTAAACCTTATAATTTAGGCTTTGCGTTACGAGATAGCATAAGGGAATTGTGAATGATGTAGAAAGAGCATCTCTCAGCATAAATTCGGTCCCTGACAAACTTTAATCTTCCTTATTTAGGGAAGAGAGTGTGCACTTGGATGTCCCACAAATAGGCTCATCAGTGAGTATTATGGTTAGATATAGACTGTCCCCTGAAGAGCTCATACATTCATGTTCAGAGTTGATGCAATTAAGTCACAAGGATTGTGATCTCATCAGCAGATAAATCCATTGTAATGGATTTACTGGGTGGTAACATAGGCTGGTGGGGTGTGACTGGAGCAGGTGGGTCCCTGGGGGTGTGGCCTTAGGAACTGTGCTTTTGTCTGAATCCCCTTGCTTGCTGGCTCTTGTGCTTCCAGCCTCCCCTTAGTAATGTGAGTGCAGAGCCCATGCTCTCCCTTTCTCTGTTTCCCACTGCCATGTCCTGAGCTCTGCAGACCCGGCCTCACATGGACTGAACCCAAAAATCTCCAAAAACTATAAGCAAATAAATCTTCCTTTCTCTAAGTCATGTGGTCAGTTGTTTTTGGTTTATAGCAGTGAGAATGCTGACTGAGAGAGTGAGGAAAGTAATCAAATGAAATGGATAATAGTAATTAATAGAGTAGCAATAGAAATTGAAAACCAATAACAACGATGCAAAGATTTAACCCACACCACAAGCAATACACAGCATTGACTCATTTCTACGTTTTTGTCTCCTGGGGCTTAAGCCATGCCTTTGAACAACTTCAAAACCTTTTGGTGACTCACGCTAGGCTTTTCTTGCTTTCAGACATTACAACATGGGAAGTAAAGCAGATAATAGAGGCCAAATTTAGTCACCACATCAACCTTTCTGGCATCAGTGACACTTTTCAGAAATGGCTAAAATCTCATCTGTCTAATGTTTCTGGTTCTCAGGTCTAGACGAGCAAACATTTATGTGTTCCTCGGGTCTGTCTCAACAGAGGCTCTCTGCATTCTTTGAAAGATTGTTGAAATTGTGCATTACTTACCCTCCTAAGATTTCTGTTTTGCTCACAGAGTATAAATTGTTGACTGCTGTTTGTTTGGCTGTCACAATCCGATGATCAAATGGGGCAGCAGGAGCTGGGACGTCATCTAGAAGATGAGAGAAAAAGTAGGGCCTTCTGTCAAGCAGTTTGACCCCTTTAGAGCATCAACAGGGTTGGGCCTCATAGGGAAACTTTGCCCATTAAAAATAAAATGCAATGGGTCATCTGTTTTAGTCCTAATGGTCCAATATACATTTTTACTTCATATTACAACCTGTGATTCATGAAGGAGATGTCTGGCATCTTCGAGAAAGAAAGTCAGGACTACTCAACTATCATTCATATCCTCTTCAGGAGCACTTTATGTCAAGATAGTTGAAGATCGTCAACCCAATACAGTCCAAATAGAAAATACTTCTAGGCATGGGGGTGTAGCTCAGTGGTAGAATGTTTGCCTAGCATGCATGAGGCCTTGGGTTCCATCTCCAGCAAAACACACACACACACACACACACACACACACTACTTCCAAGCCTGAGATCATTTTAATTCAAGCATGAAAAATCATTTGGTCCATTTTTTTTTAAAAAATGTGCCAGCCAGGCGTGGTGGCGCACACTTGTAATCCCAGTACTTTGGGAGGCGGAGACCGGAGGATCCGAGTTCGCGGCCAACCTCAGCGCGCATGCGTGCATGCACGATCGATCGATCGATCGATCTATCTCTCTCCTCTCTCTCTCTGTCTCTCTGTCTCTCT
>PVJS01040538.1:0-18391 GCA_004027185.1 Glis glis
CAAAGTACTGGGATTACAGGTGTGCACCAACATGGCCGCCTTTATCCTGTTTAATATCACACTAGATCTACCTCACCCCACCACCATGTTAAGGAAAGTATACACACATTGTGCACACATATTCCTGCACTCACCCTGATGATCATCTAAGTAATATTTCAAAATATCCACATGTGGACTTTGACTGGCCTGGATACTTCAGGAATACGTTGCACCTTTTTTTTAGAAGACCTTTATTTTTTGGAAGGGGAGTGGTACTGAGGATTGAACCCAGGAGCATTCTCCTGAGCTACAGACCTTTTTATCTATTTATTTTTGAAACAGGGTCTTGCTAAGTTGTTGAGCATTACACTAAGTTGCTGAGTCAGGCTTAGAACCTATGAACTTCTTGTCTTATCCTCCCATGTAGTAGGATTGTAGGAGTGCACCTCCACTCTCAGCTCAGAATACTTTTTTTAAAAATGGGTGCATAGCCAGGCATAGTGATACATGCTAGTAATCAAAGTACTTGGGAGGCTGAGACAGGAGGATTGCAGGTTGGAGGAAAGTCTCAGCAACGTAGTGAGCATGGTAGCAACCTAGCGAGACCCAGTTTCAAAACAAAAAATGGAAATAGTGCTGGGGATATAGCATAGAGGTAGAATGCCCCTGGGCTCAACCCCCAACACCCTCCCCACATACACACCAAAATAAAGTGAAATAAAGCTGAGGGTCTAGCTTAGTGGTTGAATACCCCTGTATTAAATCACAATGTAAATATATATGTATATGCATTAAACTTATTGGTATTGTTTGATGCATATGGACATGTTCATACATACACATAAGGTAATTTGGCCTATTTCACTGCCCAGTACCTCATCTTTTCCATCCTTCCTCCTTCCTCCTTCCCCTTTCGCTCCTAGTCTCCCTTCTATTCCCAGTAGGTCCCTTTTTTATTCCTTTATTCTTTCTAGCTTCCACATGTAAGAGAAAACATATGACCCTTGACTTTCTGAATTTGGCTTATTTCACTCAACATAATGTTCTCCAGTTCCTTCTATTTAATAGCAATAGGCATAATTTTGGTTTTTTATTTTGGCTGAGTAAAACTACAGAATTAATAGATGGGGTACACCAAATTAACAATCTTTTGCACAGCAAAGAAGATATTTAAGAACATGAAAAATGAAAGTGAGCCTACAGAATGAGAGTTACTCTTATAATAAAGGACTAATAGCCAGAAAATATATAGAACTCAAAAATCTGAATACCCCCACTCACAACTGAATTTAGAAATGGGCAAATGAACTAAACAGGTGTTTCTTGAAAGAGAACAAAAACATATGATGAAAAAATATAAGAAAAATGCTGGACAACTTTAGCAATGAGGGAAAGCAAATCAAACCTACATTGAGATTTCATCTCACCCCAGGTAGAAGGCCAATCGTCATGGTTATATATAATTAAGGCTGATGAGGATGCAGAGGAAAAGTAACACTTATAGACCACTGGTGTAATTGTAAATTAGTACAACCACTATGGAAATCTGTATTGAAAATCCTCAGAGACTAGGAATGGAACCACCATCTGACCCAGCTATACCACTTCTTGGTATCCCTTCAATAGACTGAAAGTCAGGGTACTATGGTGATACAGGCATACCCATGTTTATAGCAGCACAACTCAACACAGCAATTTATGGATCTAGCTTAGGTGTCTATCACAAGAATATTGTTTTAATAAACTGTGAAACAACTACTCATCCCTTTATTTATCAGTAATTTCTCTTAACCTTCCTCCCACTGGGCAAAAAATGGAGGGAATCTGCTAGAAAACTTTTATCCAAGCAGACGAAGCCATAGGCAACATACTGTTGGGGAATAATCTAACCTCCCACATGTGAGGATGAGCTGGAACTTGTGAAGAATGTTAGAAATGTAGTCCCACAATGGAAGTATAGACTCCTGATTATAGCTAGATTTAAGACAAAGTTCTGAGCTAGGCATGGTGGTGGTGTATGCCTTTAATCCCAGTATTTGGAGGCTGAAACAGGAGGATTGCAGGTTCAGGCCAGCTTCAGCAACATAGCTTAGTGAGACTTTGTTGCAAAATACAAATATAAAATAAGAGGGACTCCAGGGAAGAGCCCAGAGGCAGAATTCTCCTGAGTTCAATCCCTATTACAAAAGGAAAAAAAAAGGTCTGGAAATGGGTACTAACTCTATATCCATATAGGATAACTTCCTTACTTTGAAGATTGAAGAATTTAATTTTTCCATAGAACAAAACCATCCATTTCCACTAGGATGATAGAATAAAGAACAACAAACTCAATAGCACCGAATGAATGGGGTTTTAACAGAAAACTGGGCCAGGTTTTTCCTTTCAAATAAAAATTTTACATTAAAATATGTTTATAAACTGTAATTGTTTTTCTTCTTGCTGAAACCCTTCTCCTTCCTCTAATAGAACCTCCAGGAACCCAAAGAGCCTGTTCATTACTACTCAGATATTCAATTGAGCCCCTCGTCCCAATTTGGAATCTTATCATAATGGACTAGACTCTGGGAAGCCCCAAGAGATGGGAAACAGTAACTATGCTCTCAGGATAGTTGGGATGCCACCAAAGAGTCTAATGTGCACTGATCCAGGATGACCTGTACATCCGGTTCACATGACTGGTTCGACCATCATGGACAGAGGAGAATGCTGGAACACCAGTTTCACCTCTGCATGTCTGTACTCACATTAATAATGAACAGAGTAAATATCAATCCCATGACAATTAGAATAAAGCTGAAATTGAGGGTGGTGGCCTGCAGTGGGAAGCAGTCCTGGTTTGGGTTGATATTAATGTCTTCATATTGACTGGGAGGGTAAAATCATCCCCTTATACTTGTTCTTCAATCTAGGGGACTTTTTTTATCTTGAAGTTGAATTATTGTATTTATTCAGGTCAGGGTGACCCAGACTAAAGAAAGATGTTGTGACTACTCACCCTGAGTTGCTGATAAAGACATACCGTGTTGTTATGGGCCCTGCCAGCTTTAGCTGCCAGCTCTCATGAGATAAGGAAATAGGACTTAGATATAAAGCTTAATGTCCAGAGGGCAGGAGTATCTCACTCGAGCACTCCGCCTCACTCCTCTAAGGTGTGGCGCTTTCACTTTTGAATTGCAACTAGGTTTTCTGGCTCTTTATTTCTATACTTGGCTGAGAAGGACCCATGGTGAATCCCAAACCGCAGGAGCTTTAGTGCCCAACGTGGAGCTCAATGGGGGTTTCTAGATGGTGTTCTACACCTGAAACCACTGCTTTTTGCAAGATCATTAACCCTTCCTGAAGAGGATTGAAACCTCTGTATGACTGAGGATCCAGTGCTGTGAAGCTCTTTGTGACTCTGTAGGACCCTTGGTCACAGCTTCGCTATGGCCGTACCTCCAGGGGAGAAGAATCATCGCTATAACAAGTGTAGGGAAGACAAGAGGGACTCCGTAGATCTCCTGAGCTTCCATAGACTCAGAGGTGACCAGTAAGTAACCCAGAGCCTCATGCCCTACAGGGAAACAGTGCTTGCCACCTATTGCCATGCAAGTGGGACTAAGCTGGTGCCACAACTTATATTGAAGTTATGGGGAAACTCATCCTGGTCTTGTACACTAACAAAGGTTGCCCATCAGTTTTGCCCCTGCCTAGGATGGGACACTCTTTTAAAAGCACTGTGGGAAGCTGAGCTTGGGGAAGACACCCGGCTTTTTATAGGCCGACTGTGCCCTTAGCTGACCCCTTGCCCTTTCTGTAAGCAGACTCAACAATGGGAACAGCAGGGACCCCTGTCTTCCAGGTCCTGGACCCTTCTCCCCTGCCAATTGCCAGAACATAGCCCTTGTATGCACCCCAAGTCTCTCTGTGTGGAATTCGGGAAGAAGGTACGCCCATGGGTGTCAGTATGTATGAGGTCCTCAAGGTTTATGTATGAGGCCAACAATAGCCAAATATCCATGGGCTACTCCCTTCCTCCAGCCCAATCCAGGTCCCCTTTATGCCTCTTGCCTCCTGCTTTTCTTTTTTTCTGGAGATCGTTCTCTAGCGGAGGTTTTCCTCCTGGGCATCCATCTCATCACTGCTGTCAATGATGTCACAGGGTTTGCCAGCTCCAGAAAGAGATTCCTTTGCAGGAAACTGAGAGGGTTCCAAGCCACAAAGAGATTTTACTTCCTGCTGAACAGAGTTGGTGACAGACTTATGGACTTGTCCATATCTTACAACCGTGGGATTTGAGTTGGCATAATCCTCCAAATTCACTCCACTAATGCAGGCTTTTGGGAATGGAACTTGAGTCACTTTCTTCTCTTGGGTATTGTGACCTTGTTGAGGCAAGGCTGGTATAGTTGGCCAGAGCCTCAGGCCATGTCTCCTGCAGGCTCTGGGAGTCCATCCCAGTGCCCCAGGCCAGCTCCACCTGACTCTGTGGCCATCCTGCACCCAAGGACATGGCTCCTTTGTATTCTTCATGATTATCATTCTAACTGGAGTTAAATGTAATCTCAGTGTAGATTAGATTTGCATTTCCCTGGATGCTAATGATGTTGAACATTTTCCTTACCTTTCCTTCATTATGCAATCTTTCTGCCTTTGGCCTTTTACAGTTGTTTTTCTGTCCTTTCTTACTCTCAAACCATTTTTCATTCTAAAGTTATTCTATATATTTGCAGAATTTCCTTTACTATGGAGCAAGGAACAACCCTTACACTAAATGACATTGACAAAAATAAAATCGAAAATACCTGTCTATTATAACCTTAATATTTCCAACATGAACATTGACCACATAATCTAATCCAAAGAAGCCTGTAGTTATTTCACAGGGCATAATTTCCCTCTGTTCTTGTCTCCCCAAAAGAAAGGTTTCATTTGGAGACATTTAGGGTGACCATAATGGCTTTTATTGGGTAGGTTCACCAGGAGGGTCACAGAGCTCACTAGACTGGGAGTGAAAAGAGGAAAATGGATGAGTCTGCTGCCTGGTGAGTTTTTATACTGTCCAGAAATCCCATTCCTCCCCATTTATAGTAATTTGGAGTGGTTAAAGCTTAGTGTGACAGCACCAAATTTGACATTTTGGAATTTTCCACTGGTGTTATGTAGAGCATGGGACATAAAAAACTACAGGAGCTCATAAGCACCTTGTTCAGACCTGTCAATTGTATAGAGCATGAGACATAAACAACCTCTGGATCACAGCAAGCACCTTGTTTTGATATGTCAACATATGGACTCAGACCAACATGCATGGGTTTCAATTGATAATGGACCCATGGATCATAAAACTCTCCCTGCATTTGACAAACTTATGTCATCAATACATTTGCGGAAATGATGAGTGTCTGGTAAGTTTCCATAAGCCTTCCAAGGACAATTGACAGCATATACAGCAATCAGTAGGAATCCTATAAAAGAGCAGCTTTTTTGACACACTGCACTCTGAGCTATTGTTTATGCCTGCCGCAACTGGTCTACTGTGTGTACTACCCTGACCCAGCAACTTCAGTTTTGACCCTGCTCCTTGGTGACAGAGGATCAGTGGTGACTCTTCAGCCTTCTCAGTGACCAGACCAACTTCAGAATCTCCTTGTCCATTCCTGGATTTGGTTTGTTATCCCGTTCACTCGGCTTGTTTTTAACTGGTTATTTGTTAAGTATTTGAAATGCTCCCAGTTTTGGTAATTGTACATTGTTTAATATTCTTGCTTGACTGAAATGGTTAGATTTGCTAGTGTGAAGTATATTGTTTGATGTTACTAATAGCTCATTGTCTTTTGGCAAAGCAGCCACCCAGCTTCCAAATATAGCTTAACTTTACTTATAGAATTTCATAATAAATTCCTGCATGCTGTAACTTTGAGTGTTGAATAAACCAAGTGACATCATGCAAAGACATAAATTGTGTGTGACATGACTTATTGGTTTTAGTACCTTGCAGCCCATTGCTATTGAAAAGTTTCTAAAATAGCAACATAATGGGCTGTAAGTCTATGACCACAGCTGCGTGTGGCAATCTCCATATCTCTTTTCAGGAAGGCTCCTTTTTTTGGCAGTTTCTTTCAATTTTTTATGTTATTTTATTGGTGCATTATAGTCTCACATCACAAGGGACATCAATTTGATAGTAACATACATGCACACATCTTTTGGTGTCCCCCCTCACCCTTTCTGCCAGTACAGAGTAATGAACTTAACAATGGTATATTATCATATGTACACATGGTCAATGGAAGTAATTCCACTGATGAACTTCATTCTTTCCCTTCCCCTTCCCCTAGACCACTTCCCTGGCTCCACTGAGGCTTCTCCACCATTGTTTGAAGTCCCTTTTGTATCCCCACTACTCCCTAGCTTATGCATATTAGAGAAAACATATGTCCCTTCTCCTTCTGTGATTGGATAATCTCACTTAACATGATTTTCTCCAAGTCCTTCCATTTTTCTTGTAAATGATATTATTTTGTTCTTCTTTATTGCTGACTAGAATTCCATGGTGTGTATTTCCCATAATTTTATAATCCAGTCATCTGTTGATGGACACCTAGGTTGGTCCCATAATTTGGCTATTGTGAACTGTGCTGCTATGAACATGAGTATGCATATATTAATATAGTTTACTGGGTTCATCCCCTTTGGAATGATACCCAATAGTGGTATAGCCAGATCATATTGTGGATCCAGTCCCACTTTTCTGAGGAGTCCCCACACTGATCTCCATAGTGGTTGAACTAGTTTGTACTCCAACCAACAGTGCAGAAGAGTTCCAATTTCCCCACATCCTTGCCAACATTTATTGTTGTTTGACTTCTTAATGATTGCCATTCTGATTGGGGTTAGATGAAATCTCAGAGTAGTTTTGATTTGCATTTCCCTGATTGCTAATGATGTTGAACATTTTTTTCATGTATCTATTGGCCATTTGTGTCTCTTCTTTCGTGAAGTGTCTATTCAATTTGGTTGCCCACTTCTTAATAGGGTTATTTGATTTTTAGTGTCAAGCCTCTTAAGTTCTCTGTATATCCTAGATCTTAGTCCTCTGTCAGTGAGATAGCTGGCAAGATCTGCTCCCATTCTGTAGGCTTTCTCTTTACACTCTTGATGGTTTCCCTTGACATGCAGAAACTTTTTAGTTTAATGCTAATCCCCCCTATCAATTCTCATTTTCATTTCCTGGGCTTTGGAGGTCTTGGTGAGAAAGTTTCTACCTGTTCCTATATGTTGGAATGTTGAACCCATGCCCTCTACTAGTAATTTCCACAGTCTCTGGTCTGACTTCTAGGTCTTTGATCCATCTTGAGTTTACTCTTGTGCAGGGTGAGAGTAAGGATTTGGTTCCATTTTTGTACAGGTAGATAACCAGTTTTCCCAGCACCATTTGTTGAAAAGGCTTTCCTTTCTCCAATGTATGTGTCTGGCACGTTTGTTGAAAATCAATTGGTTATAAGTTGGTGGATTTGTTTCTATATCTTCTATTCTGTTCCATTGGTTACATTGGTCTATTTGTCTGTTTTTGTGCCAATACCATGCTGATTTTATTACTATAGCTCTGTAGTACAATTTGAAGTCAGGGTTTGTGATGCCTCCTGCATGGTTATTATTGCAAAGAATTTCCTTTGGCTATACTGGGTCTTTTGTTTCTCCATATGAAATTAATGACTGATTTTTCTAGATCTGAGAAAAATGATATTTGTATTTTGATAGTGATTGCATTGACTCTGTAGATCACATTTGGCACAATGGACATTTTGATAATATTTATTCTGTCTATCCAAGAGCAAGGGAGATCTTTCCATCTTCTAAGATCTTCAATTTCTTTCTTCAGTGTTCTATAATTTTCATTGTGGAGGCCTTTTACCTCTTTGGTTAAGTTTATTCCTAGGTATTTGCTTGGTTTTGAAGTTATTATGAATGGAATTGTTTTCTGGATATCTTTCTCATTGGATTCATGGTTGACATATACGAAAGCTAATGATTTTTTTTTTTTTTGCAGTACCGGGGATTGAACCCAGGGGCGTTTTACCTCCAAGCTACACCTCTGGCCCTAGTTTTTATACTTTATTTTGAAACCGGGTCTCATGAAGTTGCGGAGGGCCTCATTAAGTAGAGAGACAGAGAGAGAGAGAGAGAGAGAGAGAGAGAGCTGAGGCTGGCCGCGAACCCAGATCCTCCGGTCTCCACCTCCCAAAGTACTGGGATTACAAGCGTGTGCCTCCACGCCTGGCAGAAGATGCTGGGAATTCTATCACTTTTGAATTTTCTGGTGCTTGCTTTGTGGCCCAGGATGTGGTCTATTTTGGAGAATGTTCCATGTGCAGCTGAGAAGAATGTGTATTCAGCTGTTGCTGCTTGAAATATTCTATACATGTCTATTAGATCCATTTGGTCTATAGTTTTCTTTAGGTCTGAGGAGTCTTTACTCATCTTTTGTCTGGAGGATCGATCTAGTGGCGTGTGTGGTATGTTGAAGTCTCCCAATATTATTGTATTTGGGTCTATTTGAGACCTGATATCCTGAAGAGTTTGTTTTATGAATGTGGGTATGCCCACATTTGGGGCATAAATGTTTACTATCATTATAGCTTCTTGTTGGATTGTTCCTTTTATTAATAAGAAGTTTCCCACTTTGTCTCTACTGATGTGTTTTAGCTTAAAGTTTGTTTTGTCAGATATAAGCGTTGCTACCTCTGCTTGTTTTCGATCTCCATTTGTGTGGTATATCTTTTTACAACCTTTCACCTTTAGCGAATGAAAATCTTTGGCTAGAGGGTGAGTTTCTTGTAAGCACCATAATGTGGGGTTATGTTTTTTAATCCACATTGCCAGTCTATGTCTTTTAATTGGGGGGTTGAATCCTTTGACATTCAATGTTATTATTGAGATATGATTTTTGTTTCCTATCATCTTAAGTTCTATTTTTTGTTTGATGTAGTGACAACTCTCCTTGTTTAGTTACCCACCTAGTGGGGTTCACCTCTTCTTTGGTTCTGAAATTTGCTTGTTTGTTCTTCTTTGTGTTTTATTTCTTTTAGGATTTTCTCTAGTGTTGGCTTGATCCAGATGAATTCTTTATGTGTTTGCTTATCTTGGAATGTTTTTATTTCTCCATCAATTTTGAATGATAACTTAGCTGGATATATAAGTATTGGTTGGAAGTTCTTTTCTTCCAGAGTCCTGAGTGCTTCCTACCAATCCCTCCTGGCATTCCTGACTTGGGTTGAGATGTCTGGAGTGATTTTTATTGTTTTCCCCTGTATGTCACCCATTCTTTTGTTCTTGCTGCTTTTAAGATTCTTTCTTTGGCCTCTATGTTAGTCATTTCAATTATTACGTGGCGTGGGAAGGTCTTTCTTTGGTCCTGTCTTAGTGGTGTTCTATATGTCTCCTGTATGTGAAAGTCTAAGTCTTTTTCTATGTTTGGAAAATTCTCTGAAATTATTTCTCTGAAGAGGTTTCTGATACCCTTGGTTCATTCTTCTAAACCTTTTTCAATGCCTTTTATTCTTAGATTAGGACATCTTGTACCATCTTGTATTTCTTGGATGGTTATGGTGTGTTGTTGTAATATCGTCTGTATATCATTGACTGTGTTTTTAGTTTTGAATGAACTGTTTTCCAGGAGTGATACCCTGTTTTCCATGTGGCCGACCCTGTTAGAGTTGGTTTGTATTTCAGTCTTCAGTTCATTTATTGACTCCTTCATTTCGTTCAAAGTTTCTTTCTGATTCGTTCTTAGAGTCTCAATTTCCTCCTTCATCTCCTGTCCACTTTCTTTGAGACCTTTCATCATTTTGAATATCAGAATTCGGAACTCTCCATCTTGCATTTCATGCAGATCACTATCAGTAAACTCCCCTGTTGATGCATTGTGAGAGTTTCTTCTTTCCTCACTGTTGCTCATTCTTGTATTTTTGGTGTTCTCATTTTTGTGTTTCTGTTGTCTTGGCATCTTCTTCCTTTCTGTGTGTATGGTCTGTGTGTATTTATTATCCTTATTTAATGAGGCCTATGCTGTGGGGTATATAATAGTCTCTACCCACTCTGACTCATATAACCAATCTCTTGAGTTTGTCCCTCAGAACCTCTTTAGATAGATATAGTTCTTAGTGCAGACAACACAGAGTCTCTGATTTTATGGCTGCTGCTGTGCTCTCCAGACGCTAACTCCACTGGGCTAGAGACTGGAATTCTGTTCAGAGCTTGCAACCTGCTGGTTGGGATTTAATGCCAACAGCCACAGCTGCTGCTCTGCTGATTGTGAGCTCTTGATACTACAGGACCATGATCTCTGGTCTCTATGGTCAGTGGGCTTAGTCTCAGCAAAGCCAGCGATTGCTATGTTCCGAGCTTTGGGCTCAGCTAACTGTGCTTGGATAGCCCCCGTATCTCACCCCTGATCTGCTTGTTAAGGTAATGCAAAGTACTGTCAATTACTGATGTTCATGTATGCCAAGTATAAACTCTGCTGGCAGTGAGAGTGTCCAGTTCCAAGGCTGCTGGTCTCTTGGCCTCCAGGTGGGGCCTGAGGAACATGACACCACCGTTACTTTCCGCCCACTGATCAGGGTCTGTCAGGAGAAATTGTACAGTTCTGAGCCTTGTGTTTGGGTGGCTCAGTCCCCTTGTTGCCTGAGACACCTCTGCTGTTCTGGCCACTGCTGTCTTGTGTGCCCTGTCTGTTCGCTGACTGTGCTCACAGTACCCAAATGTAGCCAGGCAGAGTTTTGTTGCTCTCCGAGGTTATACCTTGGTAAGGTGAATTATTTCCCCTGCCCAGCACTTCTGTGTACACTGTGTTGGTCTCTGAAAATCCAATTGGTTCTGTATGCTGTGGGTTATGGTTCTCTCCCATCTAAATGTCTCCAAGGGCTGTCTGCCTGTTCACTTCTATGCTGTGCCCAACCTTAGTCCCCATCCCACCTCTTCGTGGGTGATTTGCAAAGACCCAGACCCACATGAGTCTATTTCCTTGCCACACATGCCTCTGTTCCCTTTGTTATCCTGTGGCGGTCTCCAGCTGGGATATTCTCCTGCTGGCATGGCCACTGAAACAAACTCACCATTGGCTGCTGGGTTGATCGGTGCTGGACAAACTTATGCTGGGATAGCCACTAAGGCAAACTCACAATTGGATTCTGGAACAGTCTGCTGTTGGTGCTGGGACCACTGCACACTAGGAAAGGCACTCAAGGTAGGGTGCTGGTACCCGGCAGTGTTGGGGGTGTCTGTGCTCCAAGATACGGCAGTGCCTGAGTGTGCTTGGATTCCAAGATGCAGTGGCATGCCACCATGGAGAGGTTGGCCTGAGCTCTGAGACACCATGGTGCTACGTGACAGTGCTGGTGTGAGCCCTGGCTCTGAGATGCAGTGGTGTGCCACCTGGGCTCCCAGACATAGTGGTGTGCCACCCAGGCTCCTAGATGCAGCGGCATGATGGGATGGTGCTGGAGTGAGCGATCTCTAATGTGGGAGCCAACTTGAATGAAAGACACTCTTTCTCCAGGGCCAGAAATTGTGAATCTGACCCTTGATCCTTTCGGCCCTCAGGGTAGTCTCTCTTCCAGCATCTGGCCCTTGCATAGAGGTCAGGGTACTCAGGGCCCTTTGTCTCCTCCAGACATTTGCTTTGTCAGTGTCCAGGCTTCCAACAGTGGCTTGCAGCTTCCTTGGGGAAGGAACTCCTTGGGGGTCATCCTGAAGTTGGCTGTTAGACCTTTAGAGAAGCCAATTTTCAGGCCTGCCCTGTCTCCTTCTTTATCACTTTTCTCTGAATCCTATATGGTTATAAAAGACCAAGAAGGCTGTTTTCATGTATAGGAAAATTGGGTGAGGAACTTATTTTTTATTACTAATGCCCCTTTTGGGGAGTTAGGTCTTACAGGCTTACCTGACTCTGCTATCTCTCAATACATACCAGTGATTTCCTGCCTAAATTCCCTCAGGGGTATTACAATCCTAATGGAGATCTGGCAGAGAAACTGAATTGGCCAAATTTAAAACTCTTTCATACAACATGCAGGGTCATCTGAGAAATTTTAAACATTTTATTTTACCTAAGATCCTGCAAAGAAAAAGGAGTTTCTACTGTAATAGGTTGGTGTTTTGGGCCTGCTCCCTCATGTAAGGGATATATCTGAAAAAATAGAGGAGAGCTCAGCATATAGTGGGAGAAGGTACTTGTCAGACTTCAGCTGTGGTTTCCCTGGTAGAGGGGCAGAAGGCTTTGAGTCAAGTGTCTGGGTTCTAGTGGATGGATCCCTGGGGTAGTTCTATCAGGAGTTTTGCTTTATCCCCTGCATTGGAGTTCAAAGGGTGAGATGGGAGGCTTAACACTGCCATCATGAATCTAATTGACAAGTTTTGCAAAACTCAAGGCTGTCCCTTAGGGTCATAAGGTCTGGATGTATGGAACCAATGTCCATATTTTCTGATCATGCCAGGAAAGAGCTACAAAGAGTATGGTGTTAAAATCAAGGTTCACATTTAAGAACCATGCTTCTTGATGATTCAATTGGTATTGGGGCTAATTTGCATTACAAAAGAACATGAGCCTCTTTCCCTTTCCTAGAATACATCCCAGAGGAGAATCTGAAGGTTCCATGTTCAAAGGAGATGACATAGGGACTTGACAGAGTTGGGGGCCCCTCCTTCTCTCAAGTATATAAAGCTTTTGTCCCTTTTAGAGTCCCAAAACAGGGGATGCAGTGTACCAGCCAGCCTTGCCAGATCTTGAAAACCTGCCTGCCTAGTCTTTTGAATTCCTGCCATGTACCATAGAGGATTCATAAATTTTTAAACCTTTTAATTTTTCCAAAAGGCATTTAACTTAATTGACTTTACCTAATTTATTTTTAAAGTTATTTATAGATTACCTCTGAAAACCAAAATATGAGCTGAGCAATGTCAACATTTAAACAATTTATTCTATCATAGAAACACCACAAAGGCAACATATACTTTAGTTTAAAATATCTTACAGAGGTGGACACAACCTTGTTTAGCTAGCCACCTAGGAAAAGAAAATGTATATGTTAATAATTTTAAGGATATTTCTATCTTTATTTATAACAAGTAAGGACACTTATTTGTTAAGGATATAAGCTACATGAACTAAAAGTCAATTGGTCTTATGATTTCTTAATTTATGAGCACTCATTTACCTATAAGTCAGTTTGGTACCATGTAAATATTACATAGGCACAAATACATATACAACATAACAAGCAATACATATATACACAAGTATACAGAAAGATAAACAGAAAATAAAAACTAAATAGCTTTCATTTGCCATGCATTGGGTCCCCACTTGTAAGAGAAAAGACAGTTATAGATACTCACTATACAGAGTGCCCACAAGATTTAGAGCTTGCAGAAACCAAAACATATCCTGTTACAGACTTGATTATATAGTGCAAGTATATGGGAAAGCCTAAAGTTGAGTATGTTTGGGGAGTCTGTCGGACATGAATGACACTGAATCAATTGATTTAGGTGGCCACAGAAAGATGAAACTGAGAGACAATGATCCAATAGCTGCTCAGCAAAGACAGCAGAAAATAAAAAAAAACTGCAAAAGAGGCCACCATAAAGACTCTCTTTATTCAAGACAAAAATAATACATATTTAACTAAGCATGCAAAACTAGCTGAACTTATCAGAAAAAAGTACCATGATTTCAAAAAGACAAAAATAACTATTTTTGCCAAAAAATGAAAGGGCTATATCACTTTGGTAAAAGACAGATTAAAGTTAGTTGTACTAGATATCCCAATAGAGTGAGAGACCCAGACATCAGGAATGGCCCAGCATATCAAATAAGCTTCTAGACATATATTACCTACTATAAGTTTGTTCATCACAGGTGCCCCCTCAAGCAGACTTTCTTGTAACCCTCCTCTTTTGTTAGAAAGGGGTTAAGATGCAGAGCCCTGGAATCCTAGGATTGGCTCCCCAAAGTGCAAGGGAGAAAACTGTCCTTAGAAAACTTCCTCCAAGAGGGAGAAAGCTGATGAAAGTTCTTGGGTTTTAGATTGGCTATGCCCAGGCATTTATTCACCCTCTGGAAGGGCACCCTGGGACAGTGAGTCTAAGGCTTCCCTTGTGAACCTGTCCAGAGGCATCAGAGGTCTTGGAGTAGGAAGAAATCACAGTGTGAAAGGGGAAGTCACCCTCCCGGAGTGGGCACATTGACTAAAGGCATAGGAATCCACCAGCAGCTTAATCCATCACATCGTGAGTTTTCATACTGTCCAGTAATAGGACTCCTCCACATGCATGGTGATTTGGGGTGGTTAAAGCTTAGTGCGACTGTGCAATGTGGACATTGACCAGAGACATAGGAATCCATCAGCAGCTTAATTTGTTGGTGGAAGGTAGTCGCTGTGGGGCTATCAGCCTTAGTTATGGCTGGGCAGTTTGGTGTGCCTGTGTGTCAGTACAGAGTGAGACGAGATGGCGGGTCCAAGCCAACTGCAAGTGTGTGAGGGCATGGAGTACCACAGTGTGAGCCAAAGATAGCACCTGGAAGGCTGCTGCTAGTGGAATGGCCACAGCTACAAACACCTCTTCACCTGTTTTCCCAACAGTCAGTAGGCTCTGGGCATGAGCTCTATGGGAAAATGCATGGCGATTTGGGGCAGTTAAAGCTTAGCATGACTGTGCTCAATTTGCCATGTTGTAATTTTCTGCTGTTATCTAAAGCTGAAATGTAAAGGGCTAGAATTCTCTGGCAACAGCTGGGTGGGGCAGTCTCTATATAGCTTCTCAGGCAGACTCCTCCCTGTCCCATTTCTCTCCCTGCCTTGCTCATAACTGGCTAACTACCTACCAATAGGATTCAAGAGTATGTTGTCTGCTATATCTATCTATAAAAATATAATGGATGAATGGATGTATTGTTGATTCCTGGTTAAAAAGAAAACAGTATAAGCTTGCACAGTACACTTATATTTGATTTCTATTTATAATGCTCTTTCTCCATTGTATTCTCCTTGTCCTTTGCAGATCCTCCGGTCTCCGCCTCCCAAAGTACTGGGATTACAAGCGTGTACCACCACGCCCGGCTTGGATATTTTTTTATTATATATTCTCACACATATCCCACCACAGAAAGTATTTTGTCCAGAGCATGCTGATTCCAAAAAATCCAAATCTCCTCTTTGTTATAGTTCATTTTGAAGAGAACAAAGTTGATGGGAAGGAGAAAAGGTGACAATAGCAATGAAATCAAAAGGACGGAATTGCTCAAATAACATCAGAATAGAATCAACACTTTAAGAGCTCTTATGTCCAGGTCTTATCAATAGCCAATGAGATAATCTTGGTATTTAACATATGTGTTGTACTTTATGGCTGTATAGTATTTGTAATCCATTGAATAATAACAATGATACTAACCTTCATTTTATTAAACACAACTGTAATTCAGAAAATGAGCAGCAGATTAATACACATCAAAACATTTATTTTTTATAATAACCATATGACATGAGTAGATATATTCATCCTTATTTAAAAGACAGGGAAGTGAAGACCCCCAATCATTTTGTGACTTGCTTAACGTTTCTTAACAACTAAGTGATGGGGAAAAGCTTGAATGTGTACTGCTAGTTTCTTTTCCACTTTTTCCATTTATTTTCTTCCTTTTTTTTTCTTTTTGGATACTGGAGATTGAACCCAGGGGCATTCTACTTCTGAGCAACTCCCCAGACCTATTTTCAAAAAACTTGTTTTAAACTGATTCTCACTATGTTGCTGAGAGCTTCTCCAAATTGTTGAGGCTGGCCTAGAAATTGTGGTCCTCCTGTCTCAGCCTCCAAAGTACTGAGATTATAGGCATGTGCCAACATGCCCGGCTTCTCTTCCATTTTCAATGAGAGCTCCAAAGCCCCAAACTTACAAGAGGTCTTCACAGTTTCTAACTTTCTGCAGCTAATTGAGAAAAAATGTGTAAAACACATATTCAGGGCAGATTTTTCCCATGGGCTATCAGACTGTGGTCTCTGTTTCATGTGGCAAGAAGAGGTGATGGTTGGACAATGCAACCTTAGATTCAGTTTGGAGGACTTTCATAATCTGGACCCCAATCTCTTGGTCACTGATGATCCCAACTCCACCAGCATTGTACACCAACCCAGAAGGGATTAAGTTTCAAAATGCCCATGCATTTGGGAGGTACCCCTCCACCCATTAGCCACACAGAGAAATATTAGGGATAAAATAAGGTATAAATGACAGTGCTCAGGCAGTCGGCTGAAAGCTAAAAGAAAGAGTCAGAGAGTCTCTGCACAGGTAGAGCTGGCTGTCAGAAGTGATGGAGAAATGACACCTCAGGGGGTAGTGACATTTCGGCCTGGCCGCATTTTTACCTCAAATGAGCCTGAGAATCATGAAGGATCTCTGGGGAACATCTCTAACCAGTGTGTATCCACAGACTGAGTCAAGGCTAATGTTTTTTCTTCAGTAAAACATGGGATTTCAGATGGGCCATAATAGTTTGTTGTCATTGAAAAGAAACACTGGAAAAACACCTGGATTTTATCTTTATGTGGCAAGGGATAAAATGGAATACAGAGCATAAAGTCATTTGCATGAAAATTAAAATAATGATTTTATTGCAAGAATACCTGAATTAGAATTTGTAACTTGCATTTATGTGCAAATTAGACTTTTAAATAATTTGCTCCTGGAGTTTGGCAACAAGCACACACTGACAACCAATCTTATCTCTGCATTCCTTGAAGGACCTTCTAAAAATGCTAATGCCCAGGTCCCATCTTATGGATTCCAATATAACTGGTTATGATGGTGCTGGGGTTTCAGTTTACTTTTAAAAGCTCTTCCTATAATTATTTTTCTTTTTGATAGTGGTACTAGGGATTGAACTCAGGGGCATTCTACATCCAATCTATAACCCAATATTTTTTATCTTTTGTTTGTTTGTTTGTTTGTTTTTCTAAACAGTGTCTCACTGGGTTACTGGGAGCCTCTCTCTGTTGCTGACGCTGTCCTGCAACTTGCCATCCTCCTGTCTCAGACTCCCAAGCACGGGGATTATAGATATGTGCCATTATGCCCAGTTTACTCTGATTTTTTATAGAGCTAGGATGGAGAAAAGAGCAAAGAAGTACCTCTCAAAATATTTAATGTCGATATACATTATCTGTGGAAAATGAAGATTCTCATTGAGTTGGCCTGTCTAGGGCCTGAATTTCTGCATTTGTAAGCAGCTTCCAGCTGATACTGAGGGTACTGGTGCTTAGATGAGACTCTGAGCGTGAAGTCAGAAGCACTACCTTAGGGACAGTGGGAGTGGGAGGAACAGACAACACCTGGCCAGATGCAGCAGGGGATGTGACATCTGACAGCTGGAACCAAAGTGATACAGGCCTCCATACCTGGTTTATTTTTTATACTTTTATTGGTGCATTGGTTTCACATCATAATGCAGTTCATCACGATAGTGACATACATGCACACAGTACTTGGTGAAATGTCCCCCTAATCCCTCCCTACTTATCCCCTTTCCCATACATGATATTGACATTGACATTGGTATTCTCTCATATGTACATAATGTCAATGGAAGTGACTCCTTCATTGATTCTCTCTCTACACCCAGCCTTCCCCTAGACCACCTCCCTGTAGCTACTGGAATTTCTCATACAGTATTTGAAGTTCCTCTGGTATCCTGTTTACTCCCTAGTTTCTGCATATGAGAGAAAACATATGACTCTTCACTTTCTGGGACTGGCTAATCTCACTTCACAAAATGTTCCCCAGGTCCATCCATTTTCCTGCAAATGACATAATTTGGTTCTTCTTGATTGCTGAGTAGATTTCCATTGTGTGTATATCCCATCGTTTTGTAATCCATTCATCTGTTGATGGACACCTAGGTTGGTTCCATAATTTGGCGATTGTGAATTGGGCTGTTATACATGTGGATATGCATATATTACTATAATATTCTGATTTCAGTCCCTTTTGAAAGATACCCAGGAGTGGTATAGCTGGATCTTATGGTAGATCCCTTCCCAATTTTTTGAGGCAGCTCTACACTGATCTCCATAGCAGCTGTACAACTTGTAATCCCACCAACATATAGAAGAGTTCCTATTTCCTCACATCCTGGCCAGCATTTATTGTTGTTTGACTTCCTGATGCTTGCCATTCTGATTGGGTTTAGATGGAATCTCAGTGTAGTTTAGATTTGCATCTCCCTGATTGCTAATAATGTTGAATATTTTTTCATGTATTTAGTTGACTTTTGCATTTCTTCTTTTGTGAAGTGTCTGTTTAGATCAATTGCCCATTACTTGATTGGGTTATTTGGTTTTGTTTAGTGTTAAGTCTTTTAATTACT
>PVJS01040539.1:0-18390 GCA_004027185.1 Glis glis
CACCTGGGCGGCCCCTGCACCATGTACCATACCCCGGTGTCCCTGCGCCACCTGGGCGGCGTCTGCACCAGATGCCAGACCCCAGCGTCTCCGCGCGCACCCCCGGCAGTCCCTGTGCTCCCTTGGCGACCCCTGTGCTAGGTACCAGACCCGGGCATCTATGTACGAAATCCCAGCAGCCCCTCGCCTCCTGTGTGCCCCTTTGCCAAGTACCAGTCCCTGGCAATCCTGCGCGCAACCTAGCAACCCCTGCGACACCTGGACGGCATTTGCATCACATGGGCGACCCCTGCACCACCTGAGAACCCCCTCTGCCAGGTATTACACTCCGGCGTCCCTGCGCACAACCCCAGCAACCCCTGCGCCACCTGGGCGTTCCCTGCACCAGATACCAGACCCTGGCGTCCCGGCGTGAAACCCTGCCAGTCCCTGCGCCACCTGGGCGGCCTGTGTGCTAATTGACGTACCCCTGTGTCCCCGCGTGCCACCCCAGCAGTCCCTGCACCACCTTGGCGGCCCCTGCGTCCTCTGGGCGGCCCCTGCGCCAGGTACAAGACCCCGGTGTTACTGCGCGCAACCCCGGCAGCACCTCCATTCCTTGGGCGACCCCAGCGTTTCTGTGCACAACCCAGGCATCCTCTGAGACATATGGGCGGCCCCTGCATCACCTGGGCGGACCCTGCGCCAGGTGCCAGAAGCCGGCGTTACCACGCGCCAACCCCGGCAGCCCCTTGCAACTGGGCAGCCCCTTCACCGGTTACCAGACCCTGCCGTCCACACGCGCCACTCCAGAAGTAACTGCGCCACCTGGGCGGTCCCTGCGTCAGGTACCAGACCCCAGCATCTTCGCGCGCAATCCCGGAAGTCCTTGTGCCACCTGGGGACCCCTTACGCAAGGTACCAAACCCCGGTGTCTTCGCGCACAACCACGGCAGTTCCTGCGCCACCTGGGTTACCCCTGCCCCAGATACCAGACCCCAGCGACCACGCGTGCAACCCCGAAAGTCCTTGAGCCACCAGGGGGCCCCTGTGCTAGGTACCAGACCACATCTTCACCGCGAAACACCCTGGAAGCCCCTGCCAATTGGGCGGCCCCTGCGCTAGGGGTCAGACCCCAGGTGTCCCCGCGTGCCACCCCTGCAGTCCCTGCGCCACCTTGGCGTCCCCTGGGTGGCCCCTGTGCCAGTTACAAAACACCGGTGTTACCGCGTGCAACCCCGGCAGCCCCTGCGCTCCTTGGGCGACCCCTGCGCCAGGTACCAGACCCCAGTATCACCGCGCGCAACTCCGGTACCCTCTGCGCCACCTGGGCGGCCCCTGCATCACCATTGCTACCCCTGCACCATGTACAAGAACCAGGCGTCCACGTGCACAACTCCTGATGCCCCGGTACCACCTGGGTGGCCCCTGCACCAAGTACCAGACCCCGGCGTCCTCGCGCTAATCCCTGGCAGTTCCAGTGCCACCTGGGCTACCCCTGCGCCAGGTACCTGTCCGGCGTCCCCGAGCGCAACCCCGGCAGGCCCTGTGCCACTGGGCTGCCCCTGAACCATGTACCAGACCCCGGCGTCCCTGCATGCAACCCCGAAAGTCCTTGAGCCCCCTGGGGACCCCTGTGCTAGGTACCAGAATCTGCTGTCACCGCAAAACACCATGGCAGACCCTGCCAATTGGGCGACCCCTGCGCCAGGAACCTGACACCGGTGAACCTGAGCACAACCCCAGCAGGCGATGTGACACCTGGGCGGCCTCTGCGCCAGATACCAGACCCTGGCGTCCTTGTGTGCAACCCCGGCATTTCTTGCACCATCTGGGCGACCCCTGCGCCAGGGACCTGACCCCGGCATCGCCGCGCCCAACCCCGGCAGGCCCTGCAACACCTGGGTGGCCCCTGAGCTAGATACCAGAACCCAGCGTACCTGCGTGCAACCCCGAATGTCCTTGAGCCACCTGGGAGGCCCTGTGTTAGGTTACAGACCCGGTGTCACCGCGAGCCACCCCAGCAGGCCCTGCGCCACCTGGGCGGTCCCTGCGCCATATACCAGACCCTGGTGACCCTGCTTGCCACCCCGGCAGTCCCTTTTCTCCCTGGGCGACCACTGCGCCAGGTGCCAGTCCCCAGCGTCCACGTACGCGACCCCGGCATCCCCTCACCACCTGGGTGCTCCCGGTGCCAAGTACCAGACCAAGCATGCCAGAGAGACACCACAGCAGTCCATGCACCACCTGGGCAGCCCCTGCGTTACATGGGCGGCCTCTGCACCACCTGGGCGGCATCTACGCCGGGTATCAGACCCCGGCGTCACAGGGAAACACCCCGAGAGACCCTACGCCACCTGGGCTTCCCTGCATCTCCTTGGCGGCCCCTGCACCAGGAACAAGACCCCGGCGTCACCACGCGCAACTCTGCAGCCCCTGCGCCACCTGGCAGCCCCTGCACCATCTACCACACCCCAGCACCCCCACGTGCAACCCCAAAAGTCCTTGAGCCACTTGCGTGGCCCCTGTGCTAGGTACCAGACACTGGCGCCACCGCGCGCACCCTGGCAGCCTCTGCGACACCTGGGAAGCCTCTGTGACACCTGGGCGGCCCCTGCGCCAAGTACCAGACCCCGGCGTCCCCCCGTGCCATCCCAGAAGTCGCTGTGCCACCTGGGCGGCCTCTGCATCACATGGGCGGCCCCTGCACCACCTGGGCGGCTCTTGCACAATGTACCTGACCCCGGCGTGCGAGTGCGCCATCCCAGATGTCCCTGTGCCACTTGGGCAACCACTGCATCACATGGTCGGCCCATGCGCTACCTGGGCGGATCCTGCACCATATACCAGATACCGGCGTCCACGTGCACCACTACAGAGGCCCTGAGCCACATGGGTGGCCTGTGCACCCGGTACGAGACCCCAGAGTCCAAGTTCGCAACCTTGGCACCCCTGAGCCAACTGGGCTGCACCTGCGTCACATGGGCGGCCCCTGCGCCAGGTACCAGACCCCGGTATCCCCGCGGGCAAACCCGGCAGCCAATGTGCCACCTGGGCATCCCCTGAGTCCCCTGGGCAGCCCATGCCCCAGCTACAAGACCCCGGTGATACCGCGCGCAACCCCGGCAGCCCCTGCGCTCCTTGGGCGACCCTTCGCCAAGTACCAGACCCCGCCGTCCCCGCGTGCAAATCCAGCAGTCACTGTGCCACCTGGGTGGTCCCTGCACTAGGTACCAGTCCCAGCGTCCCCGCGTGCAACCCCGAAAGTCCTTGAGCCACCTTGGCGGCCTCTGCTTCCGGTACGAGACCACGGCGTCCTAGTGCGCAACTCCGGCACCCCTGCGCCACCTGGGCTGCACCTGTGCCAAGTACCAGACGTCGGCGTTACCACATGCCACCCCAGCAATCCCTGTGTTCCCTGGGCGACCCCTGCGCCAGGTGCCAGACCCCAGAATCCAGGTACGCAACCACTGCAGCCTCTTGCCACCTGGGCGCCCCCGGTGCCAAGTTCCAGACCCTGGCATACCTGCGTGCAACCGCAGCAGCCCCTGCATCACCTGGGTGGCCCCTGGGCCAGGTACCAGATCCCGGCATCCACGTACACAACCCCGGCAGCCCCTCACCACCTAGGCGCCCCCTGTGCCAAGTCCCAGACCCCGGGATGCCTGTGCGCAACCACAGCAACCCCTGCACCACCTGGGCAGCCCCTACATCACATGAGCACCGCGTGCAACCCCGGCAGTTCCTGCACCACCTGGTGGGCCCCTGCGCCAGATACCAGACCCCGGCGTCCCCGCATGCAACCCTGAAAGTCCTTGAGCGACCTGGGGTTCCCCTGTGCTAGGTACCTGACCCGGCGTCACCGTGAGACACCCCGGCAGGACCTGCGACACCTGGGTGGCCCTTGCGCTAGGTACCATACCCCGGCGTTCCCCTGTGCAACCCCGAAAGTCCTTGCACCACAGGGGCCCCCCAGGTGGCTCAAGGACTTACGGGGTTGCGCGCAAGGACACCATGGTCTCGGACCTGCGGCAGGGACCGCCCAGGTGGCGCGCGGGGTAGGCGGAATCTGGTACCTGGCAAAGTGGCAGCCCAGTTGGCAGGGGCTGTCGGGGTTGTGCGCGGGGACGCTGGGATCTGGTACCTGGCGCAGGGTTGACCAAGGAGTGCAGGGGCTGCCGGGGTTGCACGCAGCAACACCGGGGACTTGTACCCGGCGCAGGGCCCTCCCAAGGGATGCAGGGGACGCCCATGTGGGTTTGTGCGCAATGATGTCGGGGTCTAGTACCTGGCACAGGGGCCACCTAGGTGGCCCAAAACTGCTGTGGTTGCGCACGGTAATACCGGGGTCTTGTACCTGGCTCGGGGGCTGCCCAGGGGACCCATGGGAAGCCCAGGTGGCACAGGGGCGACCGGGTTTGTGTGCAGATATGCCGGGGCCTGGTACTTGGCACCAGGGTCCCCAGGTTGCAAGGGGCTGCCGGGGTTGTGTACTTGGACGTTGGGGTCTGGCACCTGGCACAGGGTCGCCCAGGGAGGGCAGGGACTGCCGGGTGGCGCGTGGTAACTCCGGTGTCTGGTACTTGGCGCAGGGGCCTCCCAGGGGGTGGAGGGGCTGCCAGGGTTGCGCACGTGGACGCTGGGTCTCACATATAGTCATGGGACGCCCAGGTGTCACATGGGCCGCCCAGGTGTCGCAGAGCCTTCCGGGGTTGCGTGCGGAGATGCCAGGGTCTGGTACCTAGGATAGGGTGCCCCCAGGTGGCTCAAAGACATTCGGGGTTGCACGCGGGTATGACGGGGTCGGTATCTGGCGCAGGGGATGCCCAAGGAGCGCAGGGGATGCCGGGGTTGTACGCGGTGATGCCGGGGTCTGATACCTGGCGCAGGGGCCTCACAGGTGGTCAGGATCCGTCCTTCTGATGCAGGGGCCGCCCAGGTGGTGCAGGGTATGCTGCGGTTGTGCGCGCTCGTACAGAGGCGGCCAAGGTTGCTCAGGGGCTGCTGGGGTGGCGTGCGGGGATGACGGGGTTTGGTAATTGGCACAGGGGCCGCCCAGGTTGCGCAGGGGCTGCCAAGGTTGCGCACGTGGATGCCGGGGTCAGGTACCTGGCGCTGAGGTCCCCCAGGTGGCACAAGGACATCCGGAGTTGCACGCGGGAACGTCGGGGACTGGTACCTGGCGCTGGTGTGCTGCAGTTGTCACAGGGCCTGCCGTTATACGGGGAGACCTGCCGGCGATTTCGGACCCCTTCAGCTGCCCGCCGGTGCAAGCTTGGGCTCCGGCCGCCTCCTCTCTCGCGCGCAGCATAGGCTCCTCCAGGCAGGCGGCCGGGGAGCACCCGGTGCTTTCTGCTCATTGGCTGCGGCGCGGTGCGCCTGCCGCCTCTTCCCCCGTGGGTGTCAGAGGCTTCTCCTGGTGGCTGGCGATCGTCCGGGCCCAGGGGCTATCCCCCCCCGCGCGCGCCCCTGTGCCTTCCGCTCGAGCCTGACGTTCGGCGGCGCCACCTCTTGCCCGCTCAGCGGAGGCTTCTCCTGGCGGCGGGCGAGCGCCCGCGACCAGGGGATATCTTTTCTCTGACCTCACGCAAGACGCCGCGTTTCGCCCCGGCACAGTCCACGCCCGAGCTGCCGCGGAAGCAAGGCCGGAGCAGCACCTTTCCCAACTGCGGCCCGGGAATTCCGAGCCGCTCGTCGGCAGCGGTGCAGCGCGCAGGCCCGCTCCGCGGGGGGCGGAGGCTTCTCCTGGCGCGCGGAATTGCACCTACCGCCCCACCAGGGAGATTTAATTCTCAAGTAAAAGAAAAAGAATAGATTTAAAGGCTGGAACTTCCCCATGATCCATGGAGGGACCTCTGCCCGAAATTCCACCTTCCCATCAGCATTGTCGAATAAAAAGTTAAAGGGAAACGCCTCGCAAGCCACACCAGATCTGTCGGGGGCATCCATCGGTCTCTCAGGGCCAGCCAGAGAGAGAGAGGGATTCGAAGCTGATGGGGGGGCAGGGCCGGACGGTTGGACAAATAACCATACCTCCAACCGGGAGTCATGTCTTGTAAAAACTCGTTTATTAGAGAGCACATCTCTCTTTTATAGTAGAGGCGATACAGGAAGATCGCAATGAGTAGGGTGTGGCACCACGCTCTCCTGGGATCTATTATAGGTAGAGACACCTGTCATCTGTGAGAATGGAAAGAGGTAACTACCTATCACAGCCCTCTTGAGCCTACCTCCGGAACTACCTGCGGGACCTCCCCCTGAGGAATTTGCCAGCGCCATCTTTGCCATTAATATGCTGAATTACTGCCACGTGGGAGAGGCCCGGTACTACAGAGCAGGCTTCTGCCAGTCCACCAGGCCCTTTCATGGCACTGGGTAGAGGGCCCAGCACGGTCTGACTGCTAGCGCAGGGGCAACCTAGGTGGCAGGGGCTGCCGGGGTGTATCGCGGTGAAGCCGGGGTCTGGTATCTAGCACAGTGGCCCCCTGGTGGCTCAAGGACTTACGGGGTTGCACGCAGGGACGCCTGGTTCTGGTATCTGGCGCAGGGTTCGCCCAGGTGGCGCAGGAACTGCCGTGGTTGTGCGCGAGGACGCCGGGGTCTAGTACATAGCGCAGGGGGCCCCGAGGTGACGCAAGGACTCCCCTGGTTTGCGCGGGAGGACGCCGGTGTCTGGTGCCACGCGCAAGGATCGCCCAGGTGGCGCCGTTACTTCTGGAGTGGTGCCTGGGGATGGCGGGGTCTGGTAATTGGTGAAGGGGCAGCCCAGTTGCAAGGGGCTGCCGGGGTTGCACGTGGGGATGCTGCGGTCTGGTACCTGGCACAGGCGTGGCCCAAGTAGAGGAGGGTTGGCGCGTGGTAACGCCGGCATTTGATACCTGGCTCATGGGCTGCCCAGGTGACCCAGGGGCGGCCCATGTGTCTCAGAGGATGCCGAGGTTGCGCACAGGGTCGCCGGGATCGCCCAAGGTATGGAGGGGCTGCTGTGGTTGCGCGCGGTAACACAGGGGTTTTGTACCTGGTGTAGGGGCAGCCCAGGGAACGTAGGGGCCGCCAAGGTGGCGCAGAGACTGCTGGGGTGGCACGCGGTGACGCTGGGGTGTGATACCTGGAGCAGGGGTCGCCCAGGTGGTGCAGGGGCCACCCATGTGACGCAGGGGACGCCCAGGTGGCGCAGGGGCTGCTGCGTTTGCTCTCAGGCATGCCGGGGTTTGGCAGTTGGCACCGGGGCTCCCAGATTGTGAGGATTCTCCGGGTAGCTTACGTGGACGCCGAGGTCTGGCACCTGGCTCAGGGGTCGCCCAGGGAGCGCAGGCGCTAACGGGGTTGCACGCGGGGATGCCGGAGTCAGGTACCTGGCGCATGGGTCGCCCAAGTGGTGCTGGAACTGCCGGGGTAGAGCGCGAGGATGCCGGGTTCTGGTACCTGGTGCAGGGGCCACCCAGAAGGCACAGGAGCATCAGGGGTTGCGCACGCGGAAGCCGTGGTCTCGTACATGGTGCAGGGGCTGCAAAGGTGTCTCAGGGCTTCCAGGGTGGCTCGTGGTGACGCTGGGGTATAGTACCTGGTGCAGGGGCCACCGAGGTGTCGCAGGGGCCGCCAGGGTGTCGCAGAGTCTGCCGGGGATGCTCGCTGTGACGCCGGGGTCTGGTACCTAGCACAGGGGCCCCTCAGGTGGCTGAAGGACTTTCAGGGTTGCACGTGGGATGCTGGGGTGTGGTACATGGTGCAGGGGCCGCCCAGATGGGGCAATAACTGTTGGGATTGGGCGCTTGGACGCCGGGGTCAGGTACCTGGTGCAGGGTCACCCATGTGGCGCAAGGTCTTCCGCGGTTGCACGCGGGGACGGCGGGGTCTGATACCTAGTGAAGGGGCTGCCCGGTTGGCAGAGGCTGCCGTGGTTGTGCGAGGGGACGCCGGGATCTGGTACCTGGTGCAGGTGTCGCCCAAGAAGCTCAGGGGCTGCCGGAGTTGCGCGCGGTAACAACGGGGTCTTGGACCTGGTGCAGGGGCCACCCAGGTGACGCAAGTGCAGCCCAGGTGGCGCAGGGGTGCTGGGGTTGCGTACTTGGATGCCAGGGTCTCTACCGGGTGTAGTAGCCACCAAGGTTTCTCAGGGGTTACCGGGGTTGCGTGCGGGGACGGCGGGGTCAGGTCCCTGGCGCTGGAGTCACCCAGGTGGCGCAGGACTGCCGGGCTTGCGTGCGAGGACGCCGGGGTCAGGTAGCTGGTGCAGGGGTCGCCGAAGGAGCGCAGCAGCTGCCGGGTTTGCGCGCGGTACCACCGGGGTCTTGTAACTGGTGCAGAGGCCGCCCAGGGGACTCAGGGGACTCCAGGATGGCACAGGGGCTGCCCAGGTGGCGCAGGAACTGCCGGGGTAGCGTTCGAGGATGCCGGGGTCAGGTACCTGGCCCAGGGGTCCCCCAGGTGGCGCAAGGACTTCCGCGGTTGCACGCGGGGACAGCGGGGTTTGGTAACTGGTGAATGGGCAGCCCAGTTGGCAGGAGCTGCCGGGGTTGCGCACGGGGACACCGGGGTCTTGTACCTGGCCCAGAGGCTGCCCAGGGGACTCAGAGGACACCCAGGTGGCACAGGGGCAGCCGGATTTGCGCGCGGTGATACCGGGGTCTGGAACCTGGTGCAGGGGTCCCCCACGTGGCGCAAGGACTTCCGGGGTTGCACGCGGGGATGCTGGGGTCTGGTACCTAGCGCAGGGGCTCCCCAGGTGTCACAGGGCCTGCCGGGGTGGCTCGCGGTGATGCGGGGGTCTGGTACCTATCACAGGGCCCCCCCAGGTAGAAGATTTTCGGGGTTGCACGCCGGGACGCCGGGGTCTGGTACCTAGCGCAGGGCCCCCCAGGTGTCGCAGGTCCTGCCGGCGTGGCTCACGGTGACGCCGGGGTCTTGTACCTAGCAAGCAAAGTGGCCCCCCAGGTGGCTCAAGAATTTTCGGGGTTGCACGCCGGGATGCCGGGGTCTGGTATGTGGCGCAGGGGCCACCCAGGTGTCGCATAGCCTGCCGATGTTGCACGCGGGGAAACTGAGGTCAGGTCCCTGGCATAGGGGTCGCCCAGGTGGCGCAGTGATACCCGGGGTGGCGCGCAGGGATGGCGGGGTCTGGTACCTGGCTAAAGGGCCGCCCATTTTGCAGGGGTTGCCGGGGTTGCGCACGTGGACGCTCAAGTCTCCTACATGGCGCAGGGGCCGCCCAGGTGTCACAGGGGCAGGCGGAATTGCACGCGGTGATACCGGGGTCTGGTACCTGGAGCAGGGGTCCCCCAGGTGGTGCAAGGACTTCCAGGGTTGCACGCGGGGAAGCCGGGGTCTGGTACCTAGCGCAGGGGCTCCCCAGGTGTCACAGGGCCTGCCGGGGTAGCGAGGGGTGACGCGGGAATCTGGTACCTAGCACAGGGTCCCCCCAGGTGGCTCAAGGACTTTTGTGGTTGCACGCGGGGACGCTGGGGTGTGGTACATAGTGCAGGGGTCGCCCATGTGGCGCAGGAACTGCCGGGGTAGCGAGCGAGGACGCCGGGGTCAGGTACCTGACCCAGGGGTCCCCCAGGTGGTGCAAGGACTTCCGCGGTTGCACGCGGGGACGGCGGGGTCTGGTAACTTGTGAATGGGCAGCCCAGTTGGCAGGAGCTACCGGGGTTGTGCGCTGGGACGCCGGGATGTATTACCTCCGCGGGCGTCGCCCATGAAGTGCCGGGGATGCCGGGTGTGTGCGCGGTGACACCGGGGTCTTGTACCTGGCCCAGTGGCCGCCCAGGGGACACAGAGGACACCCAGGTGGTACAGGGGCAGCCGGGTTTGCGCGCGGTGATACCGGGGTCTGGTACCTGGCGCAGGGCTCCCCCAGGTGGCGCAAGGACTTCCGGGGTTGCACGCGGGGACGCCGGGGTCTGGTACCTAGCGCAGGGGCTCCCCAGGTGTCACAGGCCCTGCCGGGGTGGCTCACGGTGATGCGGGGGTCTGGTACTTAGCACCGGGCCCCCCAGGTGGCTCAAGGATTTTAAGGGGTTACACGCCGGGATGCCGGGATCTAGTATCTGGCCCATGGGCCGCCCAGGTGACACAGTGATAGCCGGGGTGGCAGGCGGGGCCGCCGGGGTTAGGTACCTGGTTCAGGGGTCTCCCACGTGGCGCAGTGTTAGCCGGGGTGGACACGCGGGGACGGCGGGGTCTGTTACCTGGCAAAGGTGCAGCCCAGTTGGCAGGGGTTGCCAGGGTTGCGTGCGGGTACGCTGGGGTCTGGTACCTGGTGCAGGCATCACCCAAGGAGTGCAGGGGCTGCCGGGGTTGCGCACGGTAACACCGGGGTCTGGTACCTAGCGCAGGGGTGCCCAGGGAGCACAGGGACTACCGGAATGGCGCGCGGGGCCCCTGGGGTCTGGCATTTGGCACAGGCGCTGACCAGGTGGTGCAGGGACGCCCGGGTGTGGTACATGGTGTAGCGGCCGCCCAGGTGGCGCAGGGGCTTCCCATGTAATGCAGAGGCTGCCCAGGTTGCACAGTGACTTCTGGGGTGGTGTGCAGGGATGCCAGGGTCTGGTACCTGGCGCAAGGGCCACCCAGATGATGCAGGTATAGCCCAGGTAGCACAGGGGTTCCGGGGTTGCGCACTTGGATGCAGATACCTAGCACAGGGGTCCCCCGGTTGGCTCAAGGACTTTCGGGGTTGCACGCGGGGATGCTGGTGTGTGGTACATGGTGCAGGGGCCGCCTAGGTGGCACAGGAACTGCCAGGGTTGCGCTGAAGGACACTGGGGTTAGGTACTTGGCGCAGGGGTCCCCCAGGTGGCGCAAGCACTTCCGTGGTTGCACGCCGGGATGGCGGGGCCTGATACCTGGAGAAGGAGCAGCCCAGTTGGCAGGGGCTGCCGGGGTTTCGCACAGGGTTGCCAGAATCTTATACCCGGTGCAGGCATCGCCCAAGGAGCCCAGGGGCTGCCGTGTTTGCGCGCGATGATGCCGGGGTCTGGTATCTGGTGCTGCGCACGCCCAGGTGGCTCAGCAACTGGCGGGGTTGCACGCGGTGATGGCGGAGTCTTACACATGGTGCAGGGGCCACCCAGGTGTTGCAGGAGCCGCCCTTCTGTTACAGGGGCCGCCCAGGTGGTGCAGGGATTGCCGGGGTTGTGCCCAAGGACGCTGGGTTCTGGGTCATGGTGCAGGGGCCGCCCATTGACTCAGGGTCTGCCCATGTGATGCAAAGGCCGCCCAGGTGGCACAGGGATTTCTGGGGTGGTGCATGGGAACGCCAGGGTCTGGTACCTGGTGCAGGGGCTGCCAAGGTGTCGCAGGGCCTTCCAGGGTGCATCGCGGTGACGCCGGGGTCTGGTACCTGGCCCAGGGAAGCCCAGGTGACGCACGGGCCGCCCAGGTGTTGCAGAGGCTAGCGGGGTTGCGTGCAGGGACGCCTGGGTCTGGTACCTGGCGCATGGGTCGCCTAGGAGGGCAGGGGCTGCCTGGGTTGTGCGCGGTAACACCCGGGTCATGTACCTGGCTCAGGGGCCGCCCAGGGGATTCCCAGGTGGCACAGGGGTGACGGGTTTGCGCGCGGGTTTGCCGGGGTCTGGTACCTGACCTAGGGGCTGCCCAGGTGGTGCAGGTGCAGCCCAGGTGGCGCAGGGAGGCCGTGGTTGCAAGCGGGGATGCCGGGGTCTGATACCTGGCGTAGGGGCTGCCCAGGTGGTGCAGGTTCAGCCCAGGTGGTATAGGGGTGACGGGGTTGCGCACGGTAACAAAAGGGTCTTGTACCTGTTGCAGGGGCCGCTCAGGGGACGCAGGGGACGCCCAGGTGGCACAGGTGCTGCCGGGTTTGCACGCGATGATGCCGGGGTCTGGTACTTGGCACAGGGCGCGCCCAGGTGGCGAGGGTCCTTCGGGGTGGCGCTAGGATACGCCGGCGTCTGGTACCTGGCGCAGGGGCTTCCCAAATGACGCAGTTGCAGCCCATATGGCAAAGGGTTGCCAGGGTTGCGCATTTGGACGCCGGGGTCTCATACCGGGTGCAGAGGACGCCCCGGTGGCTCAGGGGCTGATGGGGTGTCGCGCGTGGATGCCGGGGACTGGTACCTGGCTCAGGGGGCGTCCAGGTGATGCAGTGACTGCCAAGGTGGCGTGCAGGGATGGCGGGGTCTGGTAACTGGCACAGGGGCCGCCCAGGTGCTGCAGGGCCAGGCAGTGTGGCACGTGGGGACAGCGGGTTATGACCCCTAGCGCAGAGGCCGCCCAGGTGGCGCAGGTCCTGCCGGGGAGTTTCGCGGTGACGCCAGGTTCTGGTACCTAGAACAGGGCCCCCCGAGGTGGCTCAAGGACATTCTGGGTTGCACGCGGGGATGCTGGGTTCTAGTATCTTGCGTAGGAGCCGCCCAGGTGTCACCGGGGTTGCGCTTGGGAATGCCGGGGTCAGGTACCTGGCACAGAGGTCACCCAGGTGGCGCAGGAACTGCCGTAGTTGTGCGAGAGGACGTCGGGTTCTGGAACCTAGCGCAGGGGGCCCCCAGGTGGCGCAAGGACTCTGGGGTTGCGCACGAGGAGGCCGGGGTCTTGTAACTGGCACAGGGGCCACCCAGGTGGTGCAGTGACTGCCCAGGTGGCTCAAGTACTTTCGAGGTTGCAAGCGGGGACGCTGGGGTCTGGTACCTAGCGCAGGGACCTCCCAGGTGGCGCAGTGACTGCTGGGATTGCGCGCGGAGACAGTGGATCTGGTTCCTGGCGAAGGGGCAGCCCAGATTGCAGAGGATGCCGGGGTTTCACGCAGGGACACCGGATCTGGTGCCTGGAGCAGGGGTCGCCCAAGGAGCGCAGGAGCTACCGGGGTTGCATGCGGTATACCGGGCTCCTACATCATGGACCAGACTCCGGCGTCCATGCATGCCACACCAGCAGCCCCTGAGACACCTGGGCGGCCTCATCACCCGGTACGAGACCCCGGCATCCAAGTGCGCAATCCCGGCACCCCTGCGCCACCTGGGATGCACCTGCGTCACCTGGGCGGCCCCTGCGCCAATACCAGATGCCGGTGTTACCGCGCGCCACCCCGGCAGTCCCTTTGCTCCTAGGGCGACCACTGCGCCAGGTGCCAGACACCGGTGTTCCCGCGCACAATCCCAGCAGGCGCTGCGACACCTGGGCTGCCCTGCGCCAGATTCCAGTCCTCGGCGTCCCCGCGTGCAACCCCGTAAGTCCTTGAATCACCTGTGGGGACCCTGTGCTAGGTACCAGACCGCGGCGTCGGCGTGAAACACCTCGGCAGGCCATGTGCCACCTTGGCTGCCCCTGTGCCAGTACCAGACCCCGGCATCCCCGCGTGTAACCCCGGAAATCCTTGCGCCACCTGGGCGGCCTCTGCGCTAGGGGTCAGACCCCGTTGTCCCCGCGTGCCACCCCAGCAGTCCCTTTGCCACCTTGGCAGCCCCTGCGCCAGGTACCAGACCCCTGGGTTACCGTGCGAAACCCCGGCAGCCCCTGCATCTCCTGGGCGGCATCTGTGCCACTTGGGCGGCTCCTGCGCCAGGTTCCAAACCCCGGCGTCTTCTCGCACTACCCTGGCAGACCCAGCGCCACCTTGGCGGCCCCTGCACCATGTTCCAGAACCGGGCGTCCACGCGTGCCACCCCAGCAGCCCCTGCGCCACTTGGGCGGCCTCTGCACGATGTACCAGACCCCGGCGTCCAAGTGCACAACCCTGGCCCCCTGCGCCACCTGGGCTGCACCTGGGTCACCTGGGCGGCCCGTGTGCCAGGTACCAGATAACTGGCACCCCGCGCCCAAAACCGGCAGCCCCTGTGCCACTTGGGCATCCCCTGAGTCCCCTGGGCGGCCCCTGCACCAGGTACAAGACCACGGTGTTACTACGAGCAACCCTGGCAGCAGTCCCTGCACTCCTTGGGCGGCCCCTGCGCCAGGTAACAGACCCGGCATCCCCGCGTGCAACCCCGGTAGCCCCTGCCATCCTGGCTGCCCCTTCGCCAAGTACCAGACCCCGCGGTCACCGCGCACAACCCCAGCAGTCACTGCGCCACCTGGGCGATCCCTGGGCCAGGTACCAGAAACCGGGGTCCTCACGCGCCACCCCGGAAGTCCTTTCACCACCTTGGCAGCCCCTGCACCAGGTACCAGACCTTGGCGTCCCCACGCGCAAACCCAGCAGCCCCTGTGCCTCCTGGGCGTTCCCTGCGTCCCCTGGGCAGACCCTGCACCAGGTAAAAGACCCTGGTATTACTGCGCACAACCCCGGCATTTCCTGCGCCACCTGGGCGACCCCTGCACCATGTACCATACCCCAGTGTCCCCACGTGCAACCCTGAAAGTCCTTGAGCCACCTGGGGGGCCAATGTGCTAGGTAACAGACCCCGGCTTCACCGCGCGCAACCCCGGCATCCCCTGCGACACCTGGGCGGCCCCTGCAACACCTGGGCTGCCCCTGCGCCATGTATGAGACCCCGGCGTCCACGTGCGCAACCCCGGCAGCCTCTGAACCTCCTGGGTGGCCACTGCACCATGTACCAGAACCCGCCATCCCCGTGCATCACCCCAGCAGACCCTAAGACACCTGAGCTGCCTCTGCACCCGGTAGGAGACCTAGGCGTTCAAGTGCGCAACCCCGGTACCCCTGCACCATCTGGGCTACACCTGTGTCACCTGGGCAGCCCCTGCGCCAAGTAACAGACCCCGGCATGCTCGCGTGCAACTCCGGAAGTCCTTGCGCCACCTGGGGTCCCCTGCATTAGGTACCAGACCCCGGCGTCCTCGCACACAACAATGGCAGCTCATGCGCCAACTTGGCTGCCCCTTCGCCAGGTACCAGACCCCGCCCTCCCCACCTGCAACCACAGAAGTCCTTGCGCCACCTGGTCGACGCCTGCTTCAGATATCAGACCCCGGTGTCCCCGCGTGCAACCCCGAAATTCCTTGAGCCACGTGAGGGGTCCCTGTGCTGGGTAGCAGACCACTGCGTAACCGCGAGCCACCCCGGCAGTGTCTGCGCCACCTGGTCAGTCCCTGCACCAGGTCCCAGAACCCGGTGTCCTCGCGTGTAACCCCGGAAGTCCTTGCGCCAGCTGGGGTTCCCTACATTAGGTACCAGACCCCGGCGTCCTCGCGCACAACAATGGCAGTTCATGCATCACATCGGCGACCCCTGCATCAGGGACATGACCCCGGCGTCCCCGCGCGCAACCACGGCAGGCTATGGGACACTGGGCGGCCCCTGCGTAAAAACCAGACCCCGGCGTCCCCGTGTGCAACCCCGAAAGTTTTTGAGCCACCTGGTGGGCCCCTGTGCAAGGTACCAGACCCCGGCGTCACTGCGAGCCACCCCGGCAGGCCCTGGGACACCTGGGGGGCCCCTGTGCTAAATACCCGTCCCCGGCGTCCCCCCATGCAACCCCAGAAGTCCTTGCACCACCTGGGGGACCCCTGCGCCAGTACCTGACCCCGGCGTCCTTGCGTGCAACCCGGCACTTCCTGCGCCACCTAGGCGACCTGACACCAGCTTCCCCACATGCAACCCAGGCAGCCCCTGCTCCACTAGGGCATCCCTGCACCATGTACCACACACCAGCATCCCCGCGTGCAACCCTGAAAGTCCTTGAGCCACCTGAGGGGCCCCTGTGATAGGTACCAGACCCCGGCGTCACCGCGCGCAACCCCGGCAAACGCTGTGACACCTGGGCGGTCCCTTCGACACCTGGACGGCTCCTGCACCATGTACCAGACCCCGGCGTCCACGCACGCCACACCAGCAGACCCTGAGACACCTGGGCGGCCTCAGCACCCAGTATGAGACCCCGGCATCCAAGTGGGCAACCCTGGCACCCCTGCGCCACCTGGGCTGCACCTGTGTCTCCTGGGCGGCTCCTGCGCCAATTCCAGACGCCGGCATTACCGCACGCCAACCCGGCAGGCCCTTTGCTCCCAGGGCGACCACTGCACCAGGTGCCAGACACCGGCATTCCCGCGTGCAACCCCAGCAGGCGCTGCAACACCTGGGCGGCCCTGCCCCAGATAACAGACCCTGGTATCCCGGCGTGCAATCCCGAAAGTCCTCGAGTCACCTGCGGGGACCCTGTGCTAGGTACCAGACCCCGGCGTCACCGTGAAACACCTCGGAAGGCCCTGTGCCACCTAGGCAGCCCCTGCGTGACTACCAGACCCCGGCGTCCCCGTGTGAAACCCCAGAAGTCTGTATCTGGCGCATGGGCCGCCCAGGTGGCGCAGGGCCTGCCGGGGTGGTTCGCGATGACGCCGGGGTCTGGTACCTAGCACAGGGGCCCCCAGGTGGCTCAAGGTCTTTTTGGGTTCCACACGGGGACGCCGGCGTCTGGTACCTGGCACAGGGGCCGCCCAGGTGGAGCAGGGGCAGCCCAGGTTACGCAGGGGTGCCGGGGTTTTGCACTTGGACGCCGGGGTCTCGTACCGGGTGCAGAGGCCGCCCAGGTGTCTCAGGTTCTGCTGGGGTGGTGTGCGTGGACGCCGGGGTCAGGTACATGGTGCAGGAGCCCCCCAGGTGGTGCAGGGGTCGCCCATGTGAAGCAGAGGCCGCCCAGGTGGCGAGGGGCTGCCGGGGTTGCGTACATGGACGTCGGGGTCCAGTCCCTGGCGCTGGGGTCGCCCAGGTGGTGCAGGAACTGCCGGTGTTTCGCGTGAGTACGCCGGGGTCAGGTACCTGGCGCAGGGGTCCCTCAGGTGGCACAAGGACTTCCGGTGATAGACGCGGGGATGCCGGGGACGGGTATTTAGTGCAGAGGACCCCAGGTGTCGCAGGACCTGCCGGGGTGGCTTGCAGTGACGCTGGACTCTGGTACCTAGTACAGCGGAACCCTAGGTGGCTCAAGGACTTTGGGGTTGCACACGGGGAAGCCGGGGTCTGGTATCTGATGCAGGGGACGCACAGGTGTCACCTAGCGTGCCGGGGTTACGAGCAGGGACACCGGGGTCATGTCCGTGGCGCAGGGGTCGCAGAGGTGGCGTAGGAACTGCCACTGTTGTGCGCGAGGATGTCGGTGTCTGGTACCTAGCGCAGGTGACCCCAGGTGGCGCAAGGACTTCCAGGTTTGCGTGCAAGGACGCCGGGGTCTGGTACCTCACACAGGGGCCCCCCAGGTAGGTCAAGGACTTTCGGGGTTGCACGCTGGGACGCCAGGGTCTGGTATCTGGCGCAGGGGCCGACCAGGTGGTACAGGAACTGCCGAGGTTGCACGTGGTGACTCCGGGGTCTGATACCCAGCGCAGGGGTCTCCCAGGTGGTGTAGGGGCCGCCCATGTGATGCAGGGGCCGCCCAGGTGGCGCAGGGGCTGCTGCGGTTGCGTGCAGGCATGCCGGGGTCTGGTACATGGTGCAGGGTCCGTCCAGGTGGTGCAGGGGCTGCCGGGGTGGCGCGAGGCGACACCGGGGTCTGGTACCTGGCGAAGAAGCCCAGGTGACACAGGGGCCAACCATGTGATGCAGAGGCCGCCCAGGTGGCGCAGGGACTGCCGGGATTGCACGCGAGGACGCTGGGGTAGGTATCTGGCACATGGGACGCCCAGGTGGCGCAGGGCCTGCCGGGGAAAGGGAAGAAATGCAGTGATTTGTGTTCAACTCTTCAAACAAGCATTGGCTTGTTCTCCAAGTAAAGTATAAAGAACTAGGGTGCGTACTGCAGAAGTAGAACGCACCTGTGTTCTATCCCCGGTGTTGCAAAAAAAAATATGACAGGTGTAATGGCTGATATTCACTCCAATTGAATCGAGGAGGTGTTTCAGAAAATCCTGCCTCGTATGAAGATGATTCAAAGCACCTGTTCTGTTTCGTTTTCTAAGTCGGCTGTATAAAGGAGTCAGAATAAGGGGTTGCACGTGTTTTTCATTCAACTAATCTGGATAGGAATGTAGTAGTAACACCCTGTTTCCATTTGCTGATCAAAGCAATGTCAAGTGTTTCCATTTTACCCAGTTTTAAATGCCACTTCGGAGTACTTTTTCACGTTTCATCTTATGTTTCACGTTTTATCTTATTTTTTCATCAATTCCTTGCATTAATCACGAGGAGATAGACATTTTCATCATGTTAGACTATGCCTTTAGCCATCAAGTATTCCTTGGTGAAAGGCAACACTGACGTATAATAAGAATGCTGCCTGATATTGCTATTGATGCTAAGGTCATTTTCCCATCATTGACCACTTTCATTGTGTTTCCCTTGATAAACTTGGTACATTCACTAACATCTTACTTACTGGATAGTCAAGATTAGCTTGAACAAATTCTCCTTATATCCAAATTGCAATACTTTATTTATCATCAACTTACAATGCAATTCACAGTTATTTATGTGAGCAACAATACTTTCAATAAGCCCAGAGGTGGAGGCGTGCAAAGAATTAACACAGTATTGTACCAACTAATGAGAGATTTTTTTCC
>PVJS01040540.1:0-18388 GCA_004027185.1 Glis glis
CTCTCTCTCTCTCTCTCCCTGTCTCTCTCTCTCTCTCTCTACTTAGGCCCTCCGCAACTTCGTGAGACCCAGTTTCAAAATAAAGTATAAAAAATAGGGCTGGGGGCATAGCGCGGAAGTAGAACGCCCCTGATTTCAATCCCTGGTACCGCAAAAAAAAAAAAAAAGAAGTTCTACTTACACCAGTATGTAGAAATTTCTTTTCCATGAAGAGACTATCTGATCACCTATCCACGTGTTGGGTACCATGCTAGGCATTTTACATGTATGATCATATTTAAGGTTTATAGCTACCCATGGGAGAGGATTATAATCCCCATTTTGCAGATGAGGAAACTTGGACTCAGGAAACAGGTTCAAAGTAACAGAGCCCAGCTTGAGTTCCGAAGCTCAGAGCAGCCCCAGACCCCAGGAAAGACCAGAAGCTTAGAGTCTTGGGAAGGAGCCCCTCGTGTCCAGCACTAGCTGAGAAATGCAGAGAAATGGCTGGTCTGGCCGCGCTGGCTTTGAATCCCAGCTCTGACAGTCACCGGTGATCCCGACAAGTCCTTTTACTTTGCAGAACGAGGCCAGTGATACCTACTTCTCACAGAGCTGTTGTCACGATGACATGAAAAACAAGTACCTGGCACGTGACAGCTCAATGAACAAGAGCATTTTAAACTCCATTTTCCACTCCAGTTAGACCTCTGGACCTTGAAGTCACCTTGAGGTTATGTAGCCAAGAGCCCCTCGACCTTGCTCGTTCCTGGGCTTCCCTCCTCATATCCCTACGCCATCTCTGCCGCATTACTGTTATTTACTCCGTGCCACTCGTACCATTATCAACTTTTCTTTATATCAACTGTTTCTTATCAAAGGAAAATTTCTTTTTTTTTTTTGGTGGTACTGGGCATTGAACCCAGGGGCATTTTACCTGTGGGCTACACCCCCAGCCCTATTTTTTATTCTTTATTTTGAAACAGGGGCTCACTAAGTTGCAGAGAGTCTCACTAAGTACCTGAGGCTGACCGCGAACCTGGATCCTCCGGTCTCAGCCTCCCAAGTACTGGGATTACAAGCATGCGCCACCACGCCCGGCTCAAAGGAAATTTTCTATGGATACCATAACCGAGAAGTCCATCTGACTTGCTGTAATTAGAAAGTGGTCATAAAAATAAATACAATGAAAACAAAGCAGTGGAGTGATATTGAATTCCAGTTGGGGAAACCGTGGCTGGAGAAGGTGCTAGGCCTGGGACATGCTCTCTCTGTTCAAAAGGGAGACTGGAGTCAGACGTGGTGGTGCACGCTTGTAATCTCAGTACTTGGGAGGCTGAGACCGGAGGATCCAGGTTCGCGGCCAGCCTCAGCTACTTAGGCCCTCCGCAACTGAGTGAGAACCTGTTTCAAAATAAAAAATTAAAAATAGTGCTGGGGGTGTAGCTCAGAGATAGAATGCCCCTGGGTTCCACAAAAAAAAAAAAAAAGGGAGACTTGGTGCTGGGAGTGCAGCTCAATGGTAGAGTGCTTGCCCAGCATGTGCGAGGCTCTGAGTTCGAGCCCCAGTGCTGTAGGATGGAAGGGAGATGACTGGACAGCTATCATAATGAAAGACAGACCTATTAGCCCTGAGCTGAGATTTTCTTTCTCTTTTTCTTTTCTTTTTTCTTTTTGTTTATTTATTTCTTTATTTTTGTATCACAGTGCTGGCAATTGAACCCAGGGCCTCATGTATGCTAGGCAAGTGCTCTATCACTGAGCCACACCCCAGCCCAAAGCTTTTCATCCATCCAACTGAAAGAAAAGCAGAAGGAGCAGAACTGTAGTATGAAGGCCATCTAAGGCAAGAAAGTACCGAGTTGTCATTTTCCCTCTTAACAGTGGTATGTGTCCCAACTCACATGGGACACAGCTGCGCAGCCACGGTGCCTGCTCTCCGGGCCTGCTCTAGGGCTCTCTTGGAGTTAAAGGATTAGCTCCATGCTTCATGCTGAGATCTGCCTCCCAGAAGTGGGTGGGGCAGGGCAAGAAGCAGGAACTCAGCCCCAGACCTTCAAACAGCAGAGACGCTGACAGCTCAGGTTCTAGAGCCAGACTTGATTTGAAATCTCAATTTTGCCAGTTGCTTTCATATCACTTTGAGCAAGTCCTAACTCTGAGCCTCAGTCCTCATCTATAAAATGGGAATGAGCCGGGTGTGGTGGCGCACGCTTGTAATCCCAGTACTTGGGAGGCTGAGACAGGAGGATCACAGGTTCGTGATCTTAGTGAGGCCTCAACTACTTAGTGAGGCCCTCTGCAACTTAGTGAGACCCTGTTTCAAAAAAAAAGAATAAAAAATAGGGCTGGGGGTGTAGCTCAGAGGTTGAATGCCCCTGGGTTCAATCCCCGGTACCACAAAAATAAAATAATAAAATAAAATGGGAATGAAGGTCCCCAACTCAAGAGTTATTGTGAGACTTAGATGAGCTAATATTTATCCTGGGCACAGCATCTTGTAAGATTCCTATATAAACATGTGTCACATAATGACATTTTGGTTAATGACATATCCAATGTGGTCCCATGAGATTATAATGGAGCTGAAAAATTTCTACCATCTAGTGACGTTATAGCTGTCATATGTCATAGTTCAACACATTACTCACACATTTGTGGTGACGCTGGTATAAACAAATCTACCACACCACCAGTCATATAATAGTAGAGCACAAGTCTGGCGTGGTAGCACACGCCTCTAATCCCAGTACTTGGTAGGCTGAGACAGGAGGATCGCAGGTTCGATGACAGCCTCAGCAACTTAATAAGGCTCTCAGCTACTTAGTGAGACCCTGTTTCTGTTGCAGACCATCAAGGGTTAAATTTCTTTTTCTTTTTTTTTTTTTTTTGGTGGTACTGGGAATCGAACCCAGAGGCATTCTACCTTTGAGTTATACCCCCAGCCCTATTTTGTATTCTTTATTTCGAAACAGGGTCTCACTAAGTTGCGGAGGCCTCACTAAGTACCTGAGGCTGGTGCAAACCCGGATCCTCCTGTCTCAGCCTCCCAAGTAATGGGATTGCAAGCGTGCACCACCACGCCTGGCTCAAGGGTTAAATTTCTGAGGTCAATTAGACCATCTCAGCAGCACACACAGTGAGCTGTGCAGAGGAGAATCCCTGCTTGCAGGACTGTCTCAAGGTCCCGATATCAGAAATGAGCCCAGATGGGCATCCCTTCTTTATACTGTGTCTGTCCTTGATGTATGCTGAGAATAGCCCTTTTCTCTAAATTACAAGTTGCTTTCTGTATATCCTGAGCTTGGCATTAACAAACTCTTTGTTTAAACTTATCAATAGAAGAGGCTTCTGTGAGGAGACTTGCAGAAGCAGCAGAGAAATAGTGGAAAAGGAGCTCTCTGCTTTTCTCTCCAGCTGCCTCATAAATAACTAAATAAATAATACATAAATAAATAAGCTAAATTTTATTTATGACTCTGAGTCTATATGTGAGGACACGAATAAGCCTAAATTGTCTGTGGCTATTGAGAAGTGATCCACGGCATGTTTCCAAGTTAAAAAATTGGTCTGAGAGCCGGGCGTGGTGGCGCACGCTTGTAATCCCAGTACTTGGGAGGTGGAGACCAGAGGATCCAGGTTCGCGGCCAGCCTCAGCTACTTAGTGAGGCCCTCTGCAACTTCGTGAGACCCGGTTTCAAAATAAAAGTATAAAAAATAGAGCCAGGGGTGTAGCTCGGAGGTAAAACACCCTTGGGTTCAATCCCCGGTACCGCAAAAAAAAAAAAATTGGTCTGGGGGTGTAGATGGGAGGTAGGACGCCCCTGGGTTCAATCCCCAGCACCACACTCACAAAAATCACATAATGCTTGATAATGAAAATAAACAACACCGGGCGTGGTGGCGCACGCTTGTAATCCCAGTACTTTGGGAGGCAGAGACCGGAGGATCCGGGTTCGTGGCCAGCCTCAGGTCTCTCTCTCTCTCTCTATCTCCCTGTCTCTCTCTCTCTCTCTCTCTCTCTCTCTCTCTCTCTCTCTCTCTCCTTAGTGAGATCCTCCACAACTTCGTGAAACCCGGTTTCAAAATAAAGTATAAAAAATAGGGCCGGGGGCATAGCGTGGAGGTAGAACACCCTGGGTTCAATCCCCGGTACCGCGAAAAAAAGAAAATAAACAACTATCTTACTGGTTTGTGTATCTACTATACTATCGTGTGTATGTCAAACCCAGGGCTTCATGCATGTTAGACAAGCGCACTACCACTGAGCTGCACCTCAACCCCTATACTACGTTTTACTGATGTTTTAGAGATTACTCTTTCTACTTATTACAGAAAGCCTACCATGGACAGAAAAACAGTGTGCAGGGTCACAGCAGCAGCAGCCTCATCTCGTGTGTACCGCATCTCTTGATTACATCCTTTTCTCTTGTGCTCTATTTAATTTCCTGCCATTTTGTTCAGCGTGGCCCTAGGAGCCATAGGCTGCACCACACACACACCATAGGCTCAGGCGTGTCGCAGGCTACCATCTCAGTTTGTGTAAATACATCCCATGATGTTCACGCAATAATGAAATAGCCAAGTTTCTGGGAATGTGTCCTGGTCCTTGGGTGGGGCCTGACTCTAACCGGGGTGCTGTTCTCCATCCAGCCTCCAGGAATTCAAGCTCTGGGCAAAGAAACTGCAGCCTGAGGGAGGTAGCAATTTGCTACAAGCCCTGAAGAAAATCTTCACTCTAAAGGGACTGGATTCTCTGGTGACCATAATGGGAAGCTGGTGGGTAACAGACTACACAAAGGGGCCTGAAGGACCAAACCATTGTTTGAAAAAAGATCACCAAACATGATTCTTCTCAGGTGCTTGAGAGAAGGGTCGCCCATCCCCCACTGGGCAGGGCAGCCAGTTAATAATGAGATGGGCAGGTGTGGTGGCACACACCTGTAATCCCAGTACTTAGGAGGCTGAGACAGGAGGATCACAGGTTCAAGACCAGCCTCAGAAACTTATCAAGACCCTGTTTCAAAATAAAAACTAAAATAGGGTTGGGGGTGTAGCTTGGCAGTATAATGCCCCTGGGTTCAATCACCAGTACCACAAAAACAACAACAACAAAACAAGTAGATGTTCCCTGGGATTTGCCATTTTTCTCTGTAATATTCTCAAAGTAGTTTGACCTGGGGTACCCACTTCTCTTTTTCTGTCTTCTCCCCAGCCCAGATCAGCCTTCTGAAATCCTGTCTGACTACATCCAACAGTCCACCGTGGGGAGGGACCTCATCATCCACATCATCACCTACAGATGTGAGGATCAGGTGCCCTCAGTACGTACCTGGATTCACCCAGTTTTCCCTTGGATTTGGCAATAGCGGGCTGGGCCAGCCTTTGAGGCTTCGAGCCTGGGCAGGACCCCCAAGCTGCGGGCCAGAGCACCTCTCCCGTGCCTCCCACTCCGGTCGGTGGGAAGCCCTGGAGAGCTGGAAGCTCAGGCAGCAACCTTGTTAGAGTGATGGTGTGTGTCACCCTAGTGAGACTGATCTTGTCCCGTCCCGCAGGCCGTCCTGAAGAACCTCGCAGAAGTGCTTGGGGGCTACTACCACTGCTACAGCCCAGAGACAAAGGTAAGCCCTCTTCAGACACACAGCCCTGCCTGCCGCCTCTGAGGCTGGGCCATGGCACAGACCACACCCTGTACTCACCCCCCTGCCCCATGTTCAGTAGGCTTACACAGGTGAAATCAGGTAAGAACAGGGACAACCTGAGTTCACAGAGCAACTTTGGTCAGGGTGTATGATGAGCCGATGGCATGCCTGGGAAGCTGTGGCCTGGCTACTATCCAGACACCAGTGACACAGGCCCAGCCCACCCCTGCTGCCACCAGAACCCTGAGTCTGAAACAGTCGCCTCATTGCTGTCTCCTCCCAAGCCATCCATTAGCGTCCTCGTCCCAGTCAGCAAAAGCTTCATCCACTGCAGGTAGCAATTAGCAAACGTGTAAATCTATTTGGAAGATTAGGTTTTGACAATTATCTGTTCAGCAAACAGGCTGTACCTGATAACAACCATAAATAACCATGAATGTTTGCATTTCACCAGTGTGTTCAAGTGTCACAGTCTATCATTTCATACCAGGGAATCAAGCTCAGGCAACACCCCTTCTTGCGCCCTTATTACCTAGTCTCTGTTTGTAGGCACCACAGGCTATAGGATGAGTAAGGTAAAGAACATGAATGAAATTGGCTGCTTGAAAAAATATTGTTTCAGCTGGGCATGGTGGTGCACGCCTGTAATCCCAGCACTTGGCAAGCTGAGACAGGAGGGTTGCAGGTTCAAGGCAAGATCCTCAGCAACTTAGTGAGACCATGTTTCAAATTTTTAAAAAAGGGCTGGGGAGCCGGGCGTGTGGTACATGTTTGTAATCCCAGTACTTGGGAGGCGGAGAGCGGAGGATCCGGGTTCACGGCCAGCCTCAGCTACTTAGTGAGGCCCTCTGCAACTTCGTGAGACCCGGTTTCAAAATAAAGGATAAAAAATAGGGCTGGGGGTGTAGCTCGGAGGTAGAATGCCCCTGGGTTCAATCCCTGGTACCACAAAAAAAAAGGGCTGGGGGTGTAGCTAAGAGGTAGAATGCCCCTGGGTTTAATCCAGGAAGGAAGGAAGGAAGGAAGGAAGGAGGAAGGAAGGAAGGAAAGAAGTATCTTGCCAGGCACAATAGCACAGGCCTATATTCCCACCAACTCAGGAGGCCGAGACAGGAGGATTGTAAGTTCAAGGCCAGCCTGAGTAATTTAGCAAAACCTTGTCTCAAAATCAAAAATAAAAAGGGCTAGGGAAGTGGTAGAGTGCCCCCTGGGTTCAATTCCCAGTACCAATAATAAAAAAAAAAGAAGAAATGTTTTATCTTGTTTCAGTCAGCATTCTTACTGCCATAATTCAAAACAACTGACCATACAACTTAGAGGAAAGAAGATTTATTTGCTCACAATTTTTGGAGATTTAGAGGTTCAGTCCATGTCAGGCCAGGTCTGCAGAGCTCAGGGCATGGTGGCAGGAAGCAGAGAGAGAGCATGTGTGCAAAGCTCCGCTCTCACATCATGGAGGACAGAAGCAGAAAGAGAACTGGGGGAGGAGAGACCTTTTATAATCCCCAAGGCCACACCCTCAGGGACCCCTCCGTAGCAACCAGGACCAGCTTCCAACATTGCTACCTTTTTTCTGTGAGGGTTAGGGGGTCATACTAAATCCAAACCACTACAATCCTTAAAACCTGTGCCTCCTATCTGTTGATTTATTTGTTATTATTCCCCTTCTGATGAAGAGACGAGTACAAAAAATTTCATCTTCTTCTTTAATGTGAGTGAAACAAACAAGGCAAGGATGACAAAAATTCCAACAGACTTTCTGGTAGGGAGCAACAGAGCATGGTGGAGACTGTGGTGAACTAGATGGCACGTGCCGCATCTAAAAGAGACGGCTTCTGCTCAGCCCAGCCGCTTGTTGCTCTGTAAAACTGTGATCCTAGTGTTACCAGGTCTTCCAATTTTTCAAGAAGAATCATAAATATGTATTTTTTTCTTTCTTTGTGTGTGGTGCTGGGGATTGAACCCAGGGGCATTCTTCCTCTGAGCTACAACCCCAGCCCTATTTTTTATTCTTTATTTTGAAACAGGGTCTCATTAAGTTGCGGAGGCCTCACTAAGTAGCTGAGGCTGGCCGCAAACCGAGATCCTCCAGTCTCAGCCTCCCAAGTATTGGGATTACAAGTGTGCACCACCACACCCGGCTAGATTTTTTCTTTATATTTAAAAATTTGAGGTAAATTCACACATCATGAAATTAATCACTCTAAACAATTCAGTGGCATTGAGGACGTCCACAATATTGTGCAATGACCACCTCTACCTAGTTCCAACACATTTACATCTCCCAAAGGAAACCCTGTACCCACGAAGCACTCACCCCTAACTTCTCCCCTCCCCGACTCCCAACCCTGGCAAGCTCCAGTCGCCTCCTGTTTCTATGAACTGACCTATTCTAGATACATCATCTAAATGGAAGCATATACCTTTTGTGTCTGACTACTTTCATTTAGCATGATGTTTTTTGTTTTGTTTTGGTACTGGGGATTGAACCCAGGAGCATTCTACCTCCAAGCTCCACCACCCAGCCCTTTTATACTTTTTATTTTGAAACAGGGTCTCTCTAGATTGCTGAGGCTGTCCTCGAACCTGCGATCCTCCTGTCTCAGCCTTCCAAGTACTGGGATTACAGGCATGTGCCACCATGCCCAGCTTAGCATGATGTTTTCAAGGTTCATCCATGTTGTAGCAGGTATTACTACTCCATTCAGCAGGTATTAGTACTCTGTTCAGCAAGTATTAGTACTTCATTCAGCAAATATCACTACCTCATTCATTTCTGTGGATGAAAAACATTCCATTGTCTGCACAGACCACAGTTTCCTTATTCATTTATCTGTTGGTGGACACTTGGTTGTTTCCACCTTTGGGCTGTTGTGCAGGATGCTGCTGTGAGCACACTTGTACAAGGTTCTGAGCCCCCTGTTTTCAGTTCTTTGATTTTATATAACTAAAGTGGAATTGCTGGATCAGCTGGTAATTCTATGTTTAATTTTTAGAACCTGCAGACTGTTTGCCCAACAGCTGCACCATCTATCATCCCACCAGCACTGGAGAAGAGTTCTAATTCTCCACATCCTCCCCAACACTTGTTATTTTGTGTTTGTTTGATATTATTATCATTATAGCCTTCTGAGTCTGCACAAAGTGTTCTTTTACAGTTTTTGTTGTTGTTTTGTTTTTTGTGGTACCGGGGATTGAACTCAGGGGCATTCTACCTCTGAGCTACACCCCCGGCCCTATTTTTTATACTTTATTTTGAAACCAGGTCTCACGAAGTTGCGGAGGGCCTCACTAAGTAGAGAGAGAGAGAGAGAGACAGGGAGAGAGAGAGAAAGAGAGATAGAGAGCTGAGGTTGGCCACGAACCTGGATCCTCCGGTCTCCGCCTCCCAAAGTACTGGGATTACAAGCGTGCGCCACCACGCCCGGCGTTCTTTTACAGTTTTACTTTTTTTTCTTTTGTGTGGCACTGGGGATTGAACCCAGGGGCATTCTACCTCCGAGCTCTACCCCATCCCCTTTTTGAGAATCTCACTAAATTGCCAAGGCTGTCTTTGAACCTGCACTTCTCCTATCTCAGCCTCCCAAGTACTGGGATTACAGGTGTGCACCACCATGCCTGGCTCTTTTACTTTTTTTTTTTTTTTTTTGCGGTACTGGGGATTGAACGCAGGGGCGTTCTACCTCCGCGCTATGCCCCCGGCCCTATTTTTTTTATGCTTTATTTTTGAAACCGGGTCTCACGAAGTTGCGGAGGACCTCACTAAGGAGAGAGAGAGGGAGAGGGAGAGGGAGAGGGAGAGGGAGAGGAGAGAGGAGAGAAAGAGAAAGAGAGATAGATCGATCGATTGTGCACGCATGCGCGCTGAGGTTGGCCGCGAACCCGGATCCTCTGGTCTCTGCCTCCCAAAGTACTGGGATTACAAGCGTGCGCCACCACGCCCGGCCTTTTACATTTTTAAAGTTAGAAAATCCGGGGGGGGGCACCAAGTGCTGTGTGCATGTATGTCCCTGTCAATATGATTTTCATTATGATGTGAGACTATAATGCACCAATAAAAGCACATTTTAAAAATAGAAATAAAGTTAGAAAATCCTTCAGTTGTTCAAAAACACTGCAAGACAATACTGTACACTTGGAACAAAACACATTTGCAGGCTCTGTCTGGCACATGGACCCCAAGTTCTAACCTCTGGTTTAAACAGACTCTGCCACTCAGCTTTGGGAATGGACTTGGTGGCTTGCCCTTCCCTGCCTGAGCCACTTCTGGTAGCCAAGTGATTTCTGGATGGCTGATTGCTCCTACCGCCCCCAGCTCTACACCAGTCGGGACGTGGAGGCGCTCCAGGCAGAAATCCAGAAGGCCCAGCGCCTCCTCAGCCACGTGCAGGCCCTGGCGAGGCGCAGTCCCTGCGAGGAGCTGGGCTACCTGATGAAGGAAGTACGTGCTCTGTGGTGCATGTCTGGGAATTGCCTTTCTAGCCTCTGTTTTTCACTTTATTTGATTTTATTTTATTTTGTGTGTGTGTGGTACTGGGGATGGAACCCAGGAGCATTCTACCTCTGAGCTACACCCCTAGCCCTATTTTATTTTTATTTAGAAACAGGGTCTCACTAAGTTGCAGAGGGCCTCACTAAATTGCTGAGGCTGGCCGCCAACCTACAATCCTCCTGTCTTAAGCCTCCCGTGTACTAGGGTTACAAGTGTGCACCGCCATGCCTGGCTCGTTTTTTCATTTTATAACTATGATGAGGAGAGGCTGGGCTGGATCAGAGCTCCCTAAATGATTTTAGGAGTTATTTTTTAGTTCCCCAAAACTTTGTGTTTTAAGCCCACAAAGGGACTACCTGCCATCTTGCAATCTGTGGTAATGATAGGGAGGGGGCTGGAGGGTGGGCAAATACAAGAGGAAGGGAGTTGCCTGGTACCTCTCCCACTTCACTGGAAACTCCTATTTTTATTATATGCTTACTTTCTAGTCCCCAATAGTTACGTAGCAGTGTGTGTGTGTGTGTGTGTGTGTGTGTGTGTGTGTGTGTGTTACTAGGGATTGAACCCAGGGGCATTCTGCCTCTGAGCTATACCCCCAGCCCAATTTATTTATTTATTTATTTATTTATTTATTTATTTATTTATTTATTTATTTTGAAACAGCATCTGACTAGATTTCTGAGGGCCTCACTAAATTGCTGAGGCTGCCCAAGAACCTGTGATCCTCCTGTCTCAGCCTCCCAAGTACCAGGATTACAGACGTGTACCAACCACCACGCCCATCTTACACAGCCCTTTAGCTCAGGCTCTGTAGCTAAGTCTCCAGAGAGGGGGGGTGAGGAAGGTGGGAGGGGATATAGGACTGCCTTTATCCACCAGGCAATATTCACTGGGGACTGGACGGAGGCGGGGAGAGTGAAACGTTCCAGCTCTAAAGTATGATTACGTAGTAAGAGCTTTCTAATTTAATTTAGATTCCCACAGGGATTACACAAGAGCCACTCATGAGTCTCTTGCTCAAACCCCCAAAGCACGAAGCGCCTCTCACAATCGAGTTCCCAAGCTTGGACAAGACTTCCGCAGACTGGCTGAAGATCCATGGTCTAAAAGGTAGATCCCCAAAGAGGGCAGAGCCAGGGCACGGACGACTGGCTTTACATATTCCCAGGCAGTGCCTCAAACCCCACTATTTATTTCATTCAGCCAAGAAATTAAGCCTTTATCAGGTTCTGGGGCCCAACGCATTCTCTCCAGTGGAAGAATTTGTGCCTATTCTCCAGAAAACGGTATCGTCAACTATTCATGAGGTAAGGTGGACTTGGAGCTCCCTTCCGTCCTCTGCAGGGGGGCTCCCTCGCGGCATCTCCCGTCTTATTATGTGTTCAGGGAACCAGAGTCATAAGACAGAGCTGGAGGAGCCTGGGCGGGCCTGGGGCCTAGAGTGGGCTGCGGGCTTCCCATCCAGGACTCCAGACACTCGTCCCATTTACGATCACAGGGCCAGGGCTGTGGCTCAGCGGCACAGCATGTGTTTAGCATGTGTGAGGCTGTGGGTTCAACCCCAGCACCAAATCAAAACAAACAGAAAAATCTACTGTAACTGCTGGTTTTCAAAGATCTGAAAATGGAACTCGAGAGATGGAGCGAGAGGGAGTAACTGGTATGACTCCATGAAGGTTTTCCTCCACCCTACTCAGACGGGACCCACTGTTCTCTTTGTGTCCTCACCTTACCTTGGACAGACCTCTAGGGTTGCTCCTGTGATATTTTAATGCATGTAGAGCCCCACTAGATATGAGCCCCTTGAAGGAAAAGACTCTCTTCTCCAGCTCTGTATCCCCCACGTCTAGTACAAGTGAGCAGTCAATGGGTGCTTACTGGATGGCTGGGTGGAAGAAGGAAGGAAGGAAAAGAATGATGGATGGATGGGTGGGTGGATGGATGGATGGATGGATGGATGGATGGATGGAAATGTTGGTGAACTAATGAAATGTAGGTGGGTGGATGGACGGATGGATGGACGGACGGACGGACGGACGGACGGATGGATGGATGGATATGTTGGAGAACTAATGAAATGTAGGTGGGTGGGTAGATGGATGGATGGATGAACAGATGGAAGGATGGAAGGGAAAATGGAAGGATGATAATTGAATAAAGGAAAGACAAAAAGATTAAAGAATAAAAGAATGGAGTAGTAGAAGGAAGGAATGGTAAGTAAATGGAAAAAATCAGTAGAAACATAGAAGGCCAAAGAGAAGAAGGAGTTGTGGGAGATGTGTAATTCTAGCAGTGGATGGATGAATGACAAGATGAACGGAGTGATAGACAGATATATGGCTTGGTGGAGGTTGAAAGATTAGATATTCAGCCGGGCATGGTGGCGCACTCCTGTAATCCCAGTACTTGGGAAGCTGAGACAGGAGGATCACAGGTTCCTGACCAGCCTCAGCTACTTAGTGAGGCCCTCCACAACTTAGTGAGACCCTGTTTCAAAATAAAGAATAAAAAATAGGGCTGGGGGTGTAGCTCGGAGGTAGAATGCCCCTGGGTTCCATCCCCAGTACCACAAAAAAAAAAAATCCTCATGGGGCGGGGGGACATCAAGTGCTGTGGGCATGTATGTCATTGTCAGCATGATTTTCATTATGATGTGAGACTATAATGCACCAATAAAGGCACATAAAAAAATCCTTCCCCACAATGCCTCTGTTCACCTGTTCCCCTTGTGCTCACGCCTGCGTGCAGAAAGCAATGGTACAATTTGAATGGCACGATGGGACAGTGAAGAATATCCACGTGGACCCGCCCTTCCTCTACGAGTACCAGGTCAGTGACGCGTCCAGTCAGTGAGAATGTTGGGGACGGGAAGGTGCCGAAGTCCCTGTTGTGGAGAGAGGCCGGGCACTCCACCTGCTCGCGCCACCAAGGCAGAGACCTGGAGGCCCCAAACAAGAGGGTGGAATGCTTTGGGGCAAGGTCTGCCTCCTCCCCCATCTGACACAGTGAATTTTTTTTTTTATACTGGGGATTGAACCCAGGGGCATTCTACCTCTGAGCTATACTCCCAGCCCATTTTAATTTTTGTTTTGAAACAGGGTCTCGCTAGGTTGCTGAGAGTCTCGCTACATTGCTGAGACTGTCCCCGAACTTGCAATCCTCCTGTCTCAGCCTCCCAAGTACTGGGATTACAGGCATGCACCTCCCATGCCCAGCTTGGCACAGTGAAATACTTCGACTCTTCCCGTGCTAGTCTGTGGCAGACTTGCCGGTGGCTTAGTAGGATTTTGTACTGCTTGATACCCAGAGACTTGACCTGCCATTTCCGGCAGCCACTTGGAGTCCCCTCCTTTCCCCAGACCTCTTAAGTGCCCCCCTTTCCCTAGTCACTCACGGGCAGCCCATGCTCTTACAGAAGCAGCTCAGCAGGGCAATGCGGATGTATGAGAGGCGGATCGAGTGGCTTTCCCTGGCCAGCAGAAGAATCTGGGGTACCGTCTGTGAGAAAAGGTACCTTCCCCAGGCTGCGCTCGCGTCCCTCACAGGTCTGCCGTGTGACATGGCATTCATCCAACTCACGGCTCCCTGTGGGTAGCCCCAGAAGCCATCGCCTAGATTAGAGATCAGCCGTGTCTCCTCAGAAGCCCTGGAAGGGGAAGAAGTTACCACCACCATCACCCACATCAAAAAGTATCACCAGGCCGGGCGTGGTGGCGCACGCTTGTAATCCCAGTACTTGGGAGGCTGAGACCGGAGGATCACAGGTTCATGGCCAGCCTCAGCTACTTAGCGAGGCCCTCCGCAACTTAGTGAGACCCTGTTTCAAAATAAAGAATAAAAAATAGGGCCGGGGGTGTAGCTCCGAGGTAGAATGCCGCTGATTCAATCCCCGGTACCGCAAAAAAAAAAAAGTATCACCACAGCCTCACTTGGGATCCCTTCCATTAAAAAGCAACAGCAACTAAATGCAAATTACCTTTAACAAAATGGAGAAGTCTGATTAAAGTTGAAAATTCTAGATCTGATAGCTGTCTTCAGGCATAGCTAGCTGTCTTCAGGCACAGCTGGGTCCAGGGGTTCAGTCATGTCCAGAAGCTGTCTCTCAGCTCTGCTTTTTGCCCTGTGGGCTTTGTTTGCAGGCAGGCCGTCCCCTCCAAGAGGCAAGAGAGCCGCCTGAAATCCCAGAATTACTTTCTACCCGCGTCGCACTCCCAGGGCCTGGGCATCAGTCCATCCGTGAGCCATTGGCTCTCGCCAGGATGTTCGGATTATCCAGGGTCAAATGCCCACCCCGGTAGCTTGAAGTGGGGTCAGCTTCACCCACCTCAAATGGGCCGAGAGAGGCAGAGGTGTTTCCCAAAGGAAAAGCAGGCGAGGTCATGGAGGCCGAGTAGGGGACACTAGGTATCCAGTTACAGCCATTATGACCATCCTGTGCCTTATTTGATTCATTACCATTTGCAAAGTATTATACCCAGTAATACTGTGCCTCTCAGATGACTGAAATCTCAAAGCAAACTATCAGGAGACTTCTTCTAGAGTTCATAGCAATTCACCAGGATGAGAGACGTTTTGTACCTTGGCCATAAAACCTAAGGCTGAAGGCCAGACAGCTGGTAGGACCTGAGCAGAGGTCGTCTGACTCTAAATCAGAAGGGTGTGTTCTGCTTTCCAGAGCTGTCTCAAGACGAGAACGGGGGGGGGGGGTGTGGAGGTGGGAATGTGAAATTGGAAGTAGTAAAAGGAGGGGAAGATGGGATGGGGCTGGAGATCTTAAAGCAGCACAAACAATAAGATACACACATTTCCCAGGAGGCCCAGATACACCCAGCTCCTCATCTTACTCTCTCTCCTTGTTTCAGTTTTCCCTACAGAGACCCTGACCTATTAAAATATTGAGTGTTAGTTTTTTTCTTTCTTTCTGGTACTAGAGGTTGAACCCATAGGCATTCTACCTCCAAGCTATACCCCCAGCCCTATTTCATTTTTATTTTTGAAACAGGGTCTCGCTCAGTTGCTGAGGGACCTCTCTAAGTTGCTGAGGCTGGCCTTGAACCTATGATCCTCCTGTCTCAGCCTCCTGAGTACTAGGATTATAGGTGTGTGCCACCATGCCTGGCTTAATACTAGTTCTTTAAAACAAAAATATTGCTGGTGTGGTAGCACATGCCTGTAATCCCAGTACTTGGGAGGCTGAGACAGGAGAATCACAGGTTCCAGGACAGCCTCAGCAAGTATCAGCCTACGAGACCCTGTTTCAAAATAAAATAAAATAGGACCGGGGGTGTAGCTCGAAGGTAGAATGCCCCTGGGTTCAATCCCCAGTACTGCACACACACACACACACACACACACACACACACACACACACATAATAAATAAAATAAAATAGGGCTAGAGGTGTAGCTCAGAAGTAGAACGCCCCAGGTTGAATCCCCAGTACCACACACACAAAAAAATATTTTTGAAAATAATTTTATTCAGTCTCTGGCTCTTAAACCGACTCTACCATGAGACCTAATTCTACTACAGAACTTCCCGGGAGAGAAAGTTCCATGAACTCCTTAGTTTGTTGTAAACCCACCTCTGCTGGCCTCACACCATGCAGAAGATTTTGGCTAGCTATGAACTTGGCATGCAGCATCCCCCTGGAAAAAACTTTAAATAGTAAAATGGAACAAAATAAACATTATCTGAGCGATTCGGTTCTCCTCTCAAAGCTTGTGTTTCTTTTTAGGGTGGTTATACTGCTCGATATCTCCGCCACCAATTCCACGTACATTATTCATATCCAGCACTCGCTGCGGCTGCTGCTGGAGGAGCAGCTGTCCAACAAGGACTGCTTCAACCTCATCGCGTGCGTCTCCCGGCGCGAGGTCCCCGTGGGGAGGGGGCGTGTGTGTCCCGATGCCACCACCGGGCTGTGGCTTCGGGCGGGCAGTCGCACACAGATCCTGACGTTGTGAGCGCCTGGCATCCTAGGATGGCCGTCGGTTTATCTGATTTGGATGATCTTGTTTGGGACATTGAATAATTAAATGGTTGCAGGACTGTCCCACTGGGGCGAAGGTGATAAGTGACCCCACAACACACTGCTCGATCGGCCAGGATAAAGTAATTCAGCCCATTGCCCCATTTGGCTTCCAAGTTGATAAACCCAACAGAGAAAAGGAAGGCCCAGGCCATGCCCTGGTCGCAGTCCTCAGCCTGTTTCTAGAAAGCTATATATTTCAAGCATGTAGGATTCCAGTTTTTGGTGTTTTTTGTTTGGTTTTGTTTTGTTTTGTTTTGCGGTACTGGGAATTGAACCCAGTGGCATTTTACCTCTGAGCTACACCCCCAGCCCTATTTTTTATTCTTTATTTTGAAACAGGGTCTCGCTAAGTTGCAGAAGGCCTCAGTAGCTGAGGCTGGCTGCGAACCGGCGATCCTCCTATCTCAGCCTCCCAAGTACTAGGATTACAAGTGTGCACCACCACACCTGGCTTGTAGGATTCCAGTTTTTTTTATTTTAAATAAAACTAAACTGGGTGTGGTGGTGCACACCTGTAATCCCAGTACTTGGGAGGCTGAGACAGGAGGATCGCAGGTTCGAGGACAGCCTCAGCAAGTAGTGAAACTCTCATCAACCTAGCGAGATCCTGTTTCAAAATAAAAATAAAATAGGACTGGGGATGTAGCTCAGAGGTAGAATGCCCCTGGGTTCAATCCCTAGGAGCAATGACTTGCTCTCTGGGGGATGTGGAAGCTCATGCAGGAAAGGGAGGCAACACACTATAGTCAAGGTGTCAGGAAGGAAGCCATCGAAGCTGGGCCTCACCATGTGCTCTGTGTCTTGGCCGAGAGCCCTGGCCTTACCACACCTAGAATATACTGGAACATATCATGACCAGCAGGAATATTCCAGGACTGTCCCAGGCCAGTGCTATCCCAATGTTTTGGGGAGTATCATCAGAAGTTTGCCCCTTAAGTCGGGCGTGGTAGCGTAGGCTTGTAATACCAGTACTTGGGAGGCTGAGACAGGAGGATCTGGGTTCGCGGCCAGTCTCAGCTACTTAGTGAGACCCTCCGCAACTTAGTGAGATCCTGTTTCAAAATAAAGACTAAAAAATAGGGCTGGGGGTGTAGCTTGGAGGTAGAATGCCCCTGGGTTCCATCGCCAGTACCACCAAAAAAAAAAAAAGCCCGTGGAGCCCAAAGAGCTGGGCCGTGGAGTGGAGCCATATTCTGTCACCCAACGAGCTTTGTTTGCTTCCTTCGAAGGTTTGGGCACACAATTGAAAGCTGGCGGCCGGAGATGGTACCCGTGAACCACAACAATTTACAAAGTGCCTGGCGGTAGGTGACAGCGGACGCTGTGCCACCTCGTCTGAGGGCAGCTGTGGCCGGTATTGTCCTGTCTCCCCCCTGCACCAGGAGGGGACACTGTAGAGTCTGCCCTCTAACTGCCCTGAGCAGAAGTCAGAAAGCAACTTTCTGTCCCCTGGCCTCCCCCTCAGGGCCTCGTAGGTGGCCTCTGTGGACCTCATGCCCCTGCTTCCCCAGGTGGGCCCTGGCCCTGCGGTGCCAAGGCAGCAGGAACGTCCTCAGCGCCCTGCGGAAGGCCGTGGAGGTGGACTTCAAGGACAAAGACAAACACCAATCGCAGGGCATCTACCTCTTCACCGGGGGCATCCCTGACCAGGACATGGTGGGTGGGCCCTGTCCGGGCATCTATTATCTTCACTTGTGCTGGGGAGGGCACCCAGGGCCTCCCTCAAGCTGGGCAAGCACTCCACCACTGAGCTATGTCCTCAGCCCCAGCATGGTTTTTGAAACCAACCCTTCTCAAATTTTAACTCAAGAGACAAGCACCCAGGGACATGGTTAAAAAGCAATTTGTAGTTCAGCTGCTCTGGGTGGGGCCTGAGAATCTTCATTTCTGACAAGCTCACAGGGGATATCTATGCGCTGGTAACAGACCATGCCTAGTGGAGCCAGGCTCTCTGTGGGCTCCCTAGGCACACCCTATTAGAATGTTGAGAGAAGCTGGGCGTGGTGGCGCACACCTGTAATCCCAGTACTTGGGAGGCTGAGATAGGAGGATCGCAGGTTCGAGGACAGCTTCAGCCAAGTAGTGAGACTCTCAGCAGCTTAATGAGACCCTGTTTCAAAACAAAAAAATAAAATGGGCTGGGGGTGTAGCTCAGAAGCAGAAGGCCCCTGGGTTTAATCTCTAGTACCCTCCAAAAGAAAGAAAGAAAGGAAGGAAGGAAGGGAGGGAAGGAGGGAGGGA